>JBCEWC010018572.1:0-11902 GCA_038996855.1 Solanum aculeatissimum
CCAAGAAAAGCAACTTCACCCAACCAAAACTCACATTTGCTAAATTTTGCATACAATTTCTTTTCCCTTAAAGTTTGGAGATGAAACCTTAAATGATTCATATGATATTTCTCACTATAGGAGTAAATCAAAATATCATCAATAAACACCACAACAAAACTATCAAGATACGGCTTGAACACTCTGTTCATTAGGTCCATAAACACCGCAGGAGCATTAGTCAACCCAAAAGACATCACCACAAATTCAAAATGACCATATCGGGTACGAAAAACCATCTTGGGAATATCACATTCCGTCACTTTCAATTGATGATAACCCGAACAGAGATCTATTTTGGAGAAATGAGTAGCCCTTTGGAGTTGGTCAAACAAATCATCAATCCAAGGCAATGGATACCTATTATTTATGGTCACCTTATTTAATTGCCTATATTCAATACACATATGAAGAGTCCCATCCTTTTTCCTCACAAACAACACCGGAGCACACCAAGGTTATATGCTAGGCCTAATATACACTTTTTCCAACAAATCTTTCAATTGGTCTTTCAACTCCTTTAACTCCGCCGGAGGCATACGATACGGGGGAATCAAAATGTGTTGAGTATCCGGGAAAAGGTCTATACCAAAATCCACCTCTCTATCGGGAGGGATTCCGGGAAAATCTTCTGGAAACACATCGGGAAACGCTTTCACTATCGGTACCGATTCAAGCCTAGGGGATTCTCCTTCTATATCCCTAACCCGAACTATATGATAAATACACCCTTTCCCAATCATTCTCCGCGCCTAAAGATAGGAAATAAACCTACCCTTCACAATGGAATTTCCACCCTTCCATTCTAATACCGGCTCATTAGGACTTGAAACTTAACTCGCCTAGTTCTACAATCAACAGAGGCATAAGATGCATGCAACGAATCCATCCCAAGTATAGCATCAAAATCATAAATTTCAAGTTCAACAAGATCACCAACAAACACCTTATGCAAAACCGACACGGGACAACCTCTATAAACTTTCCGGGCCACAATAGACTCACCCACGGGAGTATACACGGAATAAGATTCTCTAAAATTTTCGGGACACACATCAAACTTAGTAGCCTACAAAGGAGTCACAAAAGATAAATTTTCACACGGATTAAGTAAAGCATATGCATCAAAATTAAAGATTTTTAACGTACCCGTGACGATATCTGGAGCTTCCTCAATTTCTTGGCGGGCATGGAGAGCATAAAATCGATTGTTCCTTGGAGCATCACCAACCGGAGCCTTTTGTGGCCCTTGACCACCGAGAGAAACTTGGTCCTTTTTCATGCCTTTTGGACAATTCATGATCTTGTGGTCTAAGCCACCACACCCATAGCAAGCACCCGAGAATCTTCTACAATCACCCATATGGTGCTTTCCACAATGACCACAAAGAGGGAACCGGGGAGCAACCCCAACCGGTGCCTTAGGAGGAGGCACTTTGGTAGAAAATCTTACATTAGACCCATGGCCTTGTTGGCACACCTTACGGGTCTCCCATTTCGGTAGCAACCTACGTTCGCACATAGTTTCGCTAAAGGAGTGGGACCCTTGGGGATAGCCCACTTACTACTCCAATGTTTCTCGGTACTAAGTCATCACCCCACAAGAATATTATACATATACATGCTTTTAAAATGTAAACTTGACACATGAAAATCAAACCATGCATACTTGGACTTAAAAGCCAAATCAGTTTCATTACTCTTATGCATACTTAACAAGAGTCAAACACATTTTATAATCATGCTTTATGGGCCAAAAAGCCAAACAAACTTTCATGTCAAACTTCATGCATAAGAGTAGCTCAATACTTGTCATACTTGTCAAATCATATTGGTGTAAACACCCATGTTGCTCAAAGATCCATATCATAGACTTAGCATGATCACAACTTAGCCAGAACCCATACTTGTTCAAAATCATAGTCATAAACATGTTTGGGACTTAGCCCTCATCAAAACATTCATAAAAAATCCATGATCATGCATGCAATGCCATGAGGAACAATGAGAGTAGCATGGGTACTGGGATTCATACTTTAAATTCAAATCAAGAGTAGTTCATGAGAAATTCAAGTCAAACCAACCTTCAAACCATTATTTAAATACTACCCATGCATAAATCAAGAGTACAAGGAATATGCATAACTTGATCATCATCAAAACCATTGAGTTTTCACATAATTCAAACATAAATCAACTTTAAATCACCTAATTTCTACAACACACAATCCCATTCAATTAAAATTTAAAGAACCCAACATTAAAAAAAACTTAAAATCATAATTTAAAGAGGAGGGTTCTTGGGTTTTCATGGATGAAAGGGAATCCATGAATCAAACCCATATACCTTGAAATTAACCAAGAGAATTGAAGAATTTCTCAACAAGGATGATCTTTTCCAAATTACTTCAAGATTTCATCAATGGAGTTCAAGGGGATTAAGAGAATTTCAAAATGGATTGAAGAGTTTTAGAATGGTTGAAAAGGGTTTTGAGTTTGATTTAGGGGGTTTAGGAGACCTTAGAAAGACTAAAAGAGGAATAGGATCTAATTAAATTACAAATTAATCATTAATAAAACGGACTAATTAACTGAAACAGTGTCACACAGAAGGCTACAATGGACTTATACTGGTACATGGTCTGTTTACCTGGCCATGTAGCCTGATTTAATCTTGTCTTTGGCTTGAACACTCGAGGGACTTTCTGGATCACTTCACGGGGGTTCTCACGAACCGTGTAGCTACACACGGAACGTGTACTAGTCCGTGGAGCATCACTTAGTCCGGAGTCCAGCCCCGAACCCTGACCAACTTTCTGCCCCCATTCACAGGACCCCTCACGAGCCGTGAAGGGTCTCACGGACCATGGGGTGGTCCGTGGGACCACACTTAGTCCATGGGCTGGACCCCAACCCCTAGGGACCTACTGGATAAACCCATAGGCACCCACACCGACTGTGAACCACCAAACAATCCGTGGTCCGGTCCTTAGCCCATTTTCAAAACCTTGTTTCCAACGTCCTTTCAATTACAGGCAGTCCCACTATTTTGGCCATAACGTTCACATACAAACTCCGAATTGAGTGAAACCAGTTGCGTTGCGAAGATAACTTAAAGAGCTTTAATTTGATATATAGAAGCCCACAAAGTTCGACCCATACCAGAAGTTATGATCTTTCAAAGTACACTGCCTAACCGGCTTCACAATCTCACCAAACGATCTGTTTTGAATCCGGCCACTTAAAAACAACCCATGGCTACCAAAATTCAATCATGACCAGTTTATCACTAACCTTGACCAACCATTATGAAGTTCAAAATTTTTTGTATCGTTACAGGAGTTCATGTTGACGTATATGCTGACCATAAGGGTTTACAATATATTTTTAAGCAAAAGGACCTGAACCTAAGGCAACAAAGATGGATTGAGTTTTTGAAAGATTATGACATCGATAATTTGTAGCACTTCACATGGGTAAATGTGGTAGAAAATTCTTTAAGCTGCAAAGCAATGACAAGTACTTTTGGGCAGTCCGTAATACAACAAGGGGTAAATATAGATCTACGTCAATTAGCTAGCCTGGGGGTTCGCCTTCTTGAATCTTTGAAAGGAGTTGTTCTGAAAAATGCTACAGAATCATTGTTGATAGTGGAAGTAAAAGAGAAATAGTACATAGATTCCATTCTATTACATCTTAAGGAGAATGTACAACTAGGCATGACAAAGGCATTTGAACTCATGCAAGAGGGAGTACATCGATGTCAAAACAGATTGTGCGTACCTGATGTAGTTGGGCTAAAAGGGAGAATTATAAAGGAAGCACATCATTCAAGATACTCGGTCCATCCAGGCTCAACCAAAATGTATCATGACTTGAAAGAAGTATATTGGTGGGGGGGGGGGGAATGAAAAAGGATATTACAGAGTTTGTAGCTCAATGTCCAAATTGTCAACAATTTAAAGTAGAGCACCAAAAGCCTGGGGGTTATTTGCAGCACATAGAACTTCCAATTTGGAAGTGGGACATGATCAACATAGATTTTGTTACCCAGTTGCCTCGCTCATTTCGGAAGTTTGACTTCATATGGGTAGTAGTTGATAGACTTATCAAATCAGCACACTTTTTGCCAGTTAAAAATACCTATACAGTTGAAGAGCATGCAATATTGTACATTAAACATATAGTTCGGCAACGCGGAGTGCCTATCTCTATTATATTTTATAGGGGAGCACAATTCACTGAAAATTTGTGGAAGTCATTTCAGAGAAGTTTAGGGACGCAAGTGAATTTAAGTACCGCTTTTCACCCTCAAACGGATGGTCAAGCGGAACGCACAATCCAAATACTTGAGGATATGCTTCAAGCTTGTATATTTTTCATGACTCGATAATAGGGCCTAGATGTGACATGGTGAAGGAGAACCCGAGAGTCCTCGATCAATCCATCTAAGCATCATTACGCACATCATTGTTTCGGAAGTGTGTAATACAATAAACAACGCATAAGTCTAAGGTATTTCGGGGCTTTGGACTCAAGCTATGGGGATGTTGTCGGGAATGGGATAAGCACGAATCACATAGCACAGAGGAATTATGTTCTAAGGGGCGGGTAAGTATGGCTCAAGCTATGGGGGCAAGAAGGGTTAGGGACTTTCCACATAAGCACATTCCCATCCAACACATCATAATAGAATAAGCGAAAGCATAATAAAAACATAAGTAATCATAGCAAAGCATAGATAATCATAACATCTCAACGTGGACAAAGTACGGCATACAATAGAATTCGATATGTTCAACAATGCCTTTACATAGAATAAGATAGGGCCTCAACATAATTCGGGCTCACCCTCAAGTCACAAGATAGATAGAAATGTAACAAAACATAAGATAGAGGAAGATGGGTATAGAGTATAGGGCTCAACATTAATCAACAAGTATGTGATCCCAACTAAATGTCTAACGGTACATGAATGTCATCTTCGCTCCCTACATGGTTAGATCATATAGACAAAAAGTATGGGTTAGCACATATAATGCACTAAGTATGCGGGCATGCCATGCACTTAAACACGAACCTACTAAACAAGCTAGATGATGAGGGCACATATACATATAGAAAGAATATATATAAGCAACGGGAGAATATCATAATAATATGCCATGAAGTTCCATGATGTATGAATGCAAACCTATATATCATAGCGGGGATGTGACCTCAACCGACAACAGGAGAGACCAAGCGGGCTACTACTTAGAATTGCCAGGTAGATCCCAAGTCAACCCTAAAGAGGGGATACATAACAAGTCAATCCCACCTTCGGAGATATCCCATGTTAGCACATGGTTTGACAGAAAAAAGTATGGACCTTTGGAGATAGTCCACCCCGACTCCAATCCCATTGGTTCTAAGTCTTTATCCCACAAGAATACATATACATATACGTGCTTTCAATCGAAGGATAACTACTTTCAAATCAATGCAATGCAAAGTTGGCCAAAAAGCCAAATCATAATTCAAATCTTTTCATACTTAGGCTTAAAGCAAAACAAGAGTTTCAAGTATCATATCCATAGATCAATGCATAGGAGTAACTCATTCTAACATAACAATATGGTGTAAAAATACCTAAGATACTCATAGAGCCATATCAAGACAAGATGTGATCAGATTCTAGTCAATTCCCATGTCTTATCAAAATCAAGTCATATCATATCAAGAGGGCCAAGCCCTTAACAAGAGTTTCATCAATCACACCTTTCATGCTCATGAATGCAATGCATGGATGATCATCGAATAGCATGGGTAATTGATATCAATATTTAAATCATTATGATATAATAGATTCGTACTTTAAACACAATGAGATCATCAATTAGAAGCAAATTTCATACTACCCATGCTTCAATTGAAGAATAAAAGGGACATGCATTTTTAAATCTTCATAAATTCAATGTAAATCATGATAATTGAACTTAAATCACTTTAAAATCATGTAATATAGCCCATACTTCAATTGAATTAAATCATTCATAATTTAAAAGACTAAATTTCAAAGAGAGCAAAAACTAATCAAAATTGAAGAAGAAAAGGTTTTGGTCTTCATGGTTGAAAGGAGAACCATGAATCAATCCCACATACCTTGATCACTCAAGAAGAACAAGAAGAATTTGAAGAAGAATTGAGCTTTCCCTTGATTCCCAAGCTAGTCTTCAATGGAGTTTTGAGAGCAATTGAGAGGATTTGATTTGAATGAGAGTGAATAGGGTTAAATCAGGGGTTTGGGAGAGTTTAAATATGCTAAAACGACCTCAGGATTATCTAAAAATTATAATTAAACCATTAATGAAACGAGGAAGAAAACTGGAACTGTCACTGGAAATGTGCACTTCATGGACCGTGTAGTGAATTACAGACAGTGTAGTGACTCATGGTCTGTGAGCCTTGCCGTGAGTCCACACTTTGATGATGAGCTTCAATCTAGAACCAGATAGGGAAAATTTGAAACGTCATCCATATGGACCACTACACGGACCGTGAGAGTCCACACGGTTCGTGAGCCTCTTCCATGAGGCCACACTTGGAGCTGACTTATCCCATGAACATTCCATACTTAGAAAATTTTCCTTCACGCAACCATTCGGCCAGGAACACGAGCCATGAGGCTTCACACAGATTGTGAGGTAGTCTGTGGAGGCTCCCTTGGATCAGAGCCTTGTCCCAAGGCCTTGGTTGCTCACTGGAATCCACATGAACCCATTCGTGGGTCTTGAACCTCCACATGGCCCGTGAACCCTCCCTTTATGATGACACGATCTCTGAATATTAACTTTATACATATAATCAATCCTTAAGCCAAGTCTATCCCAAAACACTTTATTGCACCTCGTGAGAGACCACATGACCTGCCTCACAGACCGTGCGTCCACACACAGCCTGTGGTCCTGCCATGAGGCAGTGACTTAGCTTGATTTTTTCTCCCTTTTCCAGAATGCTCCCCTATGCAGACAGTCTCATTGTTATGGCCATAACTTTTACATCTGAACTCTAAATTGAGTGAAACTAAGTGCGTTGGGAAGATAATTCAAAGAGCTTCGATGTTATTGGTTGTGGTTAACACAGTTCATCCCGTACCAAGATATATGACCATTTCAACTCAGTACTTCAAAAAGACGTCAAGCAAAACTTAACCAATGTGATTTCTTCCAAGTCGGTCATGCAAGAGAGACTTGGAGAACCCAAAAGCTAATCAAGGTAGACTCAACTCAGTCCTCAAACAACACCACAAGGTTTAGAATTTTCTGTGTTGTTACATCATCTCCCCCTCGGGAATATTCATCCTTGAATGGGATAGAACAAGGCTTAAATGACTCGTTTTAAACAAGAAACATTTCAACATAAACATAATACATCTTTCATCATTTCAAAATTCATTTAAAATTCATGTCAAAACATTATTCAAATTATTTTGTGCATATGTATGCATGTAAGGCCATGGAACTCAAGAAAATGAATAAGTAGGACCATTCGGAAAGAGAGATAGAACCTAGTACCTTAGGCTTGAGTAAATGGGAAAAGATAGGGGTATCACTTTGTCATGTCCGACTCCACCTCCCATGTAGCACCATCCATATGTTGATTTCTCCAAAGCACTTTAACCGAAGCTACATTCTTGTTGCGAAGCCGTTTTACTTATTTATCCCAGATTTAAACTGGTACTTCTTCATAAGTCAAGTTTTCCTCAACCGTGAAATCTTCCAAAGGTATAATTGTCTTATTGTCACCAACTAACTTCCTCAACATTGTAACATAGAACACCGGATGAATAGAACTTATATCCACAAGCAACTCTAATCTATAAGCCACATTGCCAACCTGCTCAACAATCTCATATGGTCCGACATACCGAGGACACAACTTGCCTTTTTTGCCAAAACGCATAATGCCCTTCATAGATGATACCTTCCCATAAACCCAATCACCCACATAGAATTCAAGGTCTCTTTTCTTAATATTCGAGTAAGACTTTTGGAGACTTTGAGCCATTTTCAACCTTTATCTAATCATCTTCACCTTTTCTATGGCTTCCACAACCAAGTACGGGCCTAACAACGCCATTTCACCCAACTCAAACCATCCCACCGAGGACCTACACCTTCTACCATATAAAGCTTCAAATGGAGCCATACCAATACTTGCGTGGTAACTATTATTGTAGGAAAACTCAATAAGCGGTAGGTGATCATACTAATTTCCCTTGAAATCCAACACACAAGCCCTTAACATGTCCTCCAAAGTTTGAATCGTCCTCTCAGCTTGCCCATCAGTTTGAAGATGGAAAGTAGTGCTCAATTTGATCTTAGGTCCAAGCCACTTTTGAAATGACCTCCAAAAGTGAGAAGTAAATTGGGTACCATGATCCGATATGATATACCTCGGTACACCATGCAACCTCACAAATTCCCAGATATACAATTTTGCATAATCTTTGGTATTATAAATGGTCTTGACCGGTAGAAAGTGAGTCAACTTGGTCATTCAATCCACAACACCCCAAATGGAATCAAACTATTTAAGAAATATGGGGTAACCCAACTATGAAGTCTATATTCACATCTTCCCACTTCAAAGTAGGAATCTCAATATCTTCGATCAAACCACCGGGTCTTTGGTGTTCCTCCTTCTCTTATTGACAATTCAAATATTCCGATACATACTTAGCTATGTCCTTCTTCATGCCATGCCACTAATACACTTTTTGTAAGTCCCGATGCATCTTTGTAGATCCTTAATGAATAGAATATTGGGAATTGTGAGCTTCACTCATGATAACCTCCCTTAGGCCATCGATATTTGGGACATACAACCGATCTTGATACCGTACCATCTCCCCCTTGGGAGAAAACCTCTATCTTCTTTCGGTAACCAACTTCTTTAAATCCACCAAGGAAGGGTCTAAATCCTATTTTGCTTTTACATCAACAATCACTGAGGACTCATACTCGTTTTGAATGAGAAGACTACCATTGTTTGAGTTGGTCAATCTAACACCTAATCTTTCCGAACAATGCACATCTCTTATCAATTCCATTTTCCCCTCATCAACATGCGACACACTACCCATGGATAGCCTACTAAGGGTATCTGCTACCACATTCTCCTTGCCCGGATGATATAGGACACTCATGTCATAGTCCTTGAGTAGTTACAACCATCTCTTTTTCCTCAAGTTAAGATCCCTTTGAGTTAACACATACTGCAAGATCTTATGATCGGTGAAAACATCAACATGAACTCCATACAAGTAATGTCTGTAAATCTTTTAAGCGAACACCACCGCAGCCAACTCAAGATCATGCCAAGACAGGAGTTGATGTATACCGATCCTTCAAAGTTTGAAAACTCTTCTCACACTCATTTGACCACACAAACTTAGCCTTCTTTTGAGTCAACTTAGTCAACGGGGATGCAATAGAAGAGAATCCCTCAACAAACCACCAATAATAACCAACCAACCTAAGGAAACTTTGGATATCAGTAGGGGTCAATGGTCTAGCTCAATTCTTTATGGATTTGGTCTTCTTGCGATTAACCTTAATACCATCATCGAATACCACATGACCAAGGAAAGTAACTTCCCCCAACCAAAACTAACATTTGCTAAACTTGACAAATAGTTTCTTCTCCCTTAAGGTTTGAAGCACTAACCTCAAGTGATCCATGTGTTCCTGTTCATTTTGGGAGTAAATCAGAATATCATCGATGAATACAACCACAAAACTATCAAGAAACAGCTTGAATACCCGATTCATAAGATCCATGAACACTGACGAGGCATCAGTCAAACTAAATGACATCACTATAAATTCAAAATGCTCATACCGAGTTTTGAAAGCTATTTTGGGAATATTGCACTCCCTTACTTTCAACTAGTGGTAACCCTACCGAAGATCTATCTTAGAGAATTGAGTGGCTCCTTGAAGCTGATCAAACAAATTATCTATTCTGGGCAACAGGTACTTATTCTTGATGGTCACCTTATTCAACTGCCAATAATCAATACATATTCGGAGTGACCAATCCTTCTTTCTCACAAATAACACTAAAGCACCCCAAGGTGAAATACTTGGCCAAATAAAGCCTTTCTCCAACAAGTCTTTCAACTGATCCATCAACTCTTTTAGTTCAGCTGGAGCCATACGATAAGGAGGAATTGAAATAGGTTGAGTATCCAGAAGGAGATCTATCTCAAAATTGTCACGACCCAGAAAGAGGGCCTAGATGTGACATGGCAAAGGAGAACTCGAAAGTCTTCAATCAAGCCATCATAGAATCATCACTCATATCATTAGTTTAGAAGCACGGAAAGTAAACACATAACACATAATTCTAGGGGAAACAGGGCTTTCGACTCAAGCTATGGGGATGTTGCCAGGAATAGGATAAGCATGAATCATATAGCATATAGCAAGTATTTCTAAGGGGCGGGTAAGTAGAACTCAAGCTATGGGGGCATAATGGGTTAAAGTACTTTCCACATAAGCACATTCCCAATATTCACAATCCCATAAACATAATCATAAGCATGAACAAACATCATTTCCATAACAATTCCTAATAGTCATATATCCCAATAATGTATAATGCAAGGTGCAAGAGTTTAGTATGTCCAACATAGCCTCTACATAAAAAGAGCGGGGCCTCGATGTTTATTATGTTGCTCGGATGTTTTTTGGTCTTGCACATCTATTAGTTTAAGGAGGATTAGTAGAAGGATTCTAAATTGAGCTTTCAGTGCACAAGGAAGGAACCTGTTTAAGACAATCCTTAACTTTTGTAACGACTCAAAAATTTTCAAACTTCTTGATGGTTGGTCTTGTATAGTTTTTTACTGATCATGGTTGAATTTTGGTATCCATGGGTTGAGTTTACGTGGCAGGATGCAAAATGGGTTGTTTGGTGGCATTGAGAGGCCGTTTGGGCAGTGTACTTTGAAAGGTCATAGCTTTTGGTATGGGATGAACTGTGTGGGATGCTATATATGAATTTGAATCTCTTTGAGTTATCTTCACAACGCAACTGTTTTCACTCAATTCGGAGTTCGTATGAGAATGTTATTGCTAAAACAATGAGACTGCCCGCAATTGGAAGGATGCCAGAAACGAGGTTCTACAAATCGGCTAAGGGCTGGACCACAGACCGTATAAAGGTCCACAGTCCATGTGGGGGCTCGTGGGATGTTCCAGTGGGATCCTGGTGGCCAGAACCTTGGCCAAGAACCAAGGCAAGCCCATGAACCATCCTACGGTCCGTGAGACCCTACACGGGCCATGAGAGGTCCCGTTAAGTGGTTTAGAGCCTTGGAAAACTTTTGGGGCTTGTATCCGGGCCATGTGTCACTCCACAGACCAGTACACGGTCCGTGTGCAGCCACACGGTCCATGTGTCTCTCCGTGAAGTGTTCTAGAAAGTCCGTTAAGAGTTCGAGTTGAAATCGTGGCTAAGTGAGGCCACATGGACATGTAGACGGTCCGTGTGCCATTGGACGACCACTTGGAGCCTTCCGTGTGGCAGTGTATTTCAGGGGTTAGTCCGTTTCCTTAATGGTAATTTCATAAATTAGCCTAATCCTATGACTCTTTTAGCTTCCATAAAGTCTCCTAAACCCCTAAATTTAAACCCTAATCCTATTTCACTCATCAAAATACTCTAGAATGCTCTCTAAAATTTCTTGAATTCTCTTGGCCTCCATTGTTGAAAGCTTGAAGGAAATTGGGGAAGATCATCTTGCTTGCTAAATTTTTCAATCCCTGTGGTTAATCTCTAGGTATGTGGATTTGATTCATGGATTCCCTTTCAT
>JBCEWC010018573.1:0-11902 GCA_038996855.1 Solanum aculeatissimum
GGTCAAGAGGATTGAGAGAATTTTGGTGAGGATTGAAGAGTGTTAGAATGAATGAAAGGGGACTAGGGTTTGATTTAGGGGTGTTTGGAGACCTTAGAAAGGCTAAAAAGGTCATAGAATTAAGCTAAATTACGAATTAACCATTAATGAGATGGACTAGATCACAGAAAATAGGGTCTTACAGAAGCCACCCAGTGGCCGTGAACTAGCTCACGAATCGTGGGCCTGTCCATGAGACCACACTTGGTCTTGACTTCGGCTTGAACTCTCGGGGGACTTTTTGGACCAACTCACACGGGGACTCACGGACCGTGTAGCTACACACAAAATGTGTACTGGTCCGTGGAGCACCACTTGGTCCGGAGTCCAGCCCCGAGCCTTGATCAACTATCTGGATCTCTTAACGGGCCCCTCATGGACCATGAAGGCTCACACGGACCATGAAGTGGTCCGTGTGGTTTCACTTGGTCTGGGGCCTGGTCCAAGCTCCAAGGGAGCCCACTGGAACAACTCACGGGTTACACCATGGACCGTGAACCACCAAACAGTCCGTGGTCCCTCACTTTGGTTCCATCCCGAATCTTTTTTCCAGCATGCTTCTGAATACGGGCAATCTCACTGTAAGGGCCATAACATCTATATCCAAACTCCGAATCAAGTGAAACCAGTTGCGTTGTGAAGATAACTCAAAGAGCTTTGATTTGATATATAATATCCCACACAGTTCATCTCGTACTACAAGATATGGCCATTCAAAGTTAGTGCTGCCTAAATGGTCTTACAACCTTTCGCCAAACAATTCCTTTGAATCCGGTCACTTAAATACCACCCGTGACTATCAAAATTCAACCATGACGAATCCAGCACTAACCTTGACCAACCATTACGAAGTTTAAATATTTTTGGATCGTTACACCTACATATGTTTTGGGTACTAATTTTACTCTAAACATAGGCAAATAATGCAATTTCAATTTTAGACATAAAATTCAAGCCTAGGGCAACACTCAATCATATCACGAACATTATACTCATCAATTTTTCAACCAATCTTATCATGAATTTTAATAGTTCAAGGATGTGACGCTGAGAACTTACCAAAATTGTACAAAAATTGATAGAAATTGAAGGAGTTATCGAAGAAGGGGACGAAACCCTAGTTGGTGTGGTCACCGAAAAAGTGTAGTGATGGCCGAAATGGGGGTCAGAACGACTAGGGGTGATGATGGGTCAGGGTATTTTCAAATTGTTTTTAGAGTATGGGGTCAAAATTTATTGACCCCAAACATATACCTTGACCAGGTCATTTTTAAAAACCTGGGTCTGGCTCTATAAAAATATAATTACAAGCCGTATAGTATTATACGACTCGTAGATCTTGGTTTTGTAGGAAGCCAAAAACCCTAGTTTGGGGGATTGGGTTCTACAACCCTATTCACGAGCCGTATAATAAAATATGACTCGTAAACGAGTTTTGCAGAGCCTTCCATACTCGGTCAATAAAGGAAAAAAATTTACCTAGGATCCACGAGCCCCATTCATGGCCCGTAGTTGTTTTTATATGCCATAAAGTTAGCTCGTAGACTAGAGTGCACATAAGGCTGACTCACTGGAATGTTGTACGATCTGGTATACAAGTCGTACAATGATGCACGACCCGTAGAATTAGTCATAGAATCACTCCTTGTTGTCTTTTCAACCCAAGTTGGCTGACTTGGTCTTGCACCTGCATAAGCTGCACAAAAGACACTATTACCCTATGTGTCACCAGTTTAATGCACACAAATTACAATCATAAAGCAAAAAATAAACTACCTACAAGTCCAAAATCTAAAATAAAATAAAAACTACTAATATTACATAGTATCTTGGGTTGCCTCCAAAGTAGCGCTTGATTTATTATCGCGATACGACTTGGACCATCTGATTACTCAAACTTCATCAATAGCCCAAACCTTCATCTTTAGCTCATCTGGTTACTTCATTAACTGAGAGATATTGAAGATGACTCCTTCATCATTAAATCCAAACATGAATTGGCCTAATTCTATGTCCACCAGGGCTCATCCAGTGTCTAGGAAAAGCCTTCCCAAGATGATTGAGACTTCGAAGTCGACCTCGCAATCTAAGATCACAAAGTCTGTGGGGAATATAAATTTCACTACTTTGACTAGGACATCATACAATATCCTCATAGGCTTCTTTACTGTCCTTTCATCAATCAACAACCACATAGTTTTAGGAGTAGGGGCTCCCAAGCCTAGCTTCCTGAAGACTGCAAGGGGCATCAAATTTATGCTGGCACCTAGATCACATAGTGCCCTTGCAAAATCGACATCACCTATGGTGCATGAAATGGTTAATGCTTAAGGATTCTCTTGCTTCTACACTAAAGACCTTGTAGATATTGCACTGTAATGTTGGATCTCTCAAGAAAGCTTTTGACTCACAATACACTTCTTTATGACCAAGTCATTCATGAACTTTGCGTGCCCGAACATTTTCTCTAATGCTTCAAGCAGAGGGATGTTGATGAAGAGTTATCTCAGCATGGAGAAGAAGTTCTTGAATTTACCTTCCTCCTTCTTCTTCTTGAGTCTTTGAGGGAATAGAGAAGGAGGTCTAGGAATGGGTTTCAACTTATATGGTGTTGGCGCTGCATCACTCTCCCCATCCTTGGCACAAACATCTCCAGTTGCAACATCTTTATTCTCACCCATCTCCACACAAACATCATCATCATCTACTAGCATTGAAGGATCAATGATATGCTTTCCACCATGCATCGTGACTTGCTTACACTGCCCCTCGTTCTTCAAATTCTAAACTATATTGCTGGGCAGAGTACCTTTCTAGTGTTAGTTCAGTTGAGTTGAAATTTGATCGAACTGTTGCTCAAGATGCTTGATAGACACAAAGTGAGACTCAATTTTTTTGATTAATGGTAGAGATGTCAGACTTCATCCCCCTTAGTGTCTCATCCTGAGCATCGACCTTCTTCAGTAGATGATTAAATATCTCCACAATGCGAGATGTGCCAGTACCAAAATCTTGATTATGTGGTGGAACATATGACCCATTTCTAAACCATCTCTACGTCCCTATTCAACATTTATATCTTGGCCCCTATCCTGTAACCTCCTCTGTTGTTATCTCTGATGGCATCATCTTTTTCAAAGTTCTGACCTTGGTTTCCTTAACCTTGGTGCTAAAAGTCCTTATTGGACCCTTGGGTGTTGATTCATAAACCCCCCATCTGATCTGCAATAATACACGTGTCCTCCTCATAATAAGGCTCCTCATACATGGGTTGTTATAGAGGCTGATGGGATACTGCATTTACTCGTTGCTAGTTCTACTTCATCAACAACTCCACATTAGTATTAATTCGTGCAAGCTCTTGCATCACTTCTTCATTTTGCCCTGCTTGCATCGAACTAGAACTAACTAAGAATGAGTTTTTTGTATTACACTTGTCTCTCATCCCCCATGTATAATTCGTCTTGATCACTCTGTTTATCCTCCGTGCAACCTCCTGAAATGGATGATCTATGAATGAGCCTCTTATAATAGTGTCAATAACAACTTGGCTATTCTCATCCAAGGCTCTGTAAAAGATCTCCACGAAGGCCTCATCAATAATTTTATGGTTTGGGACACTCCTCAAACATTTAGTAAATCTCTCCCACATGGTACTGTGTAAATCACCAGACACCTGCTCGAAGTTGTTGATCTATGCTTTTAACTTCAACTTCTTTGATATTGGGAAGAACCTCTCCAAAAAGGCCCTCTGCAATTCTGTCCAAGTAGTGATTGAAATCTATGAGAGATCGGATAACCATAACATTGCATTTCCCATGAGAGAAAGTGGGAAAACATGGAGCCCAATGACATCCATAAATAAATTCTTGTTTTCCATCATGCTCTTACAGACGAACACAACATTGTGTAGATGGTTATGTGAATCCTCTGATGGTAGGCCCACAAACAACCCGTGATTCTGAAACATTTGCAACAACCCACTTGACACGAATTTATGGCCAGGTTAAAAATGACCACCTTTGGTGCCTTAGAAACCTCCATCAAGTCTGGACCTCTTGGACTCCCCAATCCTTCTCCTTCTAAGCTTCTCCACCTCAAGTTGTTTGGCATATTTCATAAGTCGAGATATGTCCATGTCCCCAATAAGCATGGCATCCTCATTGATCAAACAAGAGACACCCAAAAGAAACTTGTGCATTTTTGCTCTAGTATTGGTGACCAAGTGTGAAGCATACTCTGAGAGATCATAGAATTTAAGGGAATACTCCCTCACACTTATCGAACCTTTCTTGAGGGTCATAAACTCTAACATTTTTTCTTCTCTCAACTCAATTCGAAAGAAGATATAAAGGAAAGAAACTTTGAACTCCTCCCAAGGTATGGACTCATCTTTCGGTCTCTCCATCTTCCACTGATTGTACCAAGATTGAGCAAGGACTTTAAGTTAGTAGGCTGCCAATTCCACTTTTTTTTCCGAACATACCCCCATAATGGCCAAAACATTATATACTTAATTAAGGAATTCTTGGGGTTCCTCTTTAACTTTGGAGCCATAGAACCCTAGAGGATTCATTCTCGTAAAATCCCTTACCCTTGAGGTAGGGGTAGGTGCATAGGGAACTTGGACCCGTTGGTTGGCCACGAACCTAGGCAATAAAGTAACTATATGCCGATATTCGGCATGAATGACTTCCTATCGCTCTTCAGGGACTTGAGGAGTTGGAGGGGTTGGTGCACCCTCGAGGGTGGGAGCTCATCGTGGTATTTTTCTCGAAGGCATGATCTAAAATAGCAAAAGATCATCCTTTAGGAATATGAAACCTTAATTAAAATCTAAAGCATGACATAGAGTATGAAGAAATGAATCATTTTCCTAAGATGTCTCACAGCCATTTATTCATAGTTGTGTTGCGTTTCACAACCATGAACGAGATTTTACTTGATGCAGATTATTTGATTTTCGAGGACCATTTACAAACCTAGTGCTCTAATATCAAGGTTTGTCATGCCCCAAGTCTACGGCCTATACGTGACATGAAAAATAGAGAACCCGAAGGGACCCCAAATAAGCCTCTTAAGCATACCTGACACATCCTTGGTTTTGCAAAAGCATAAATAGGAAACAATCACATAACAAGTAATTTCTAAGCGAATTGGGACTTTGGAATCATGCTATGGGGATGTTATGGGGAAGAGGGTTTGCATATATAACATAGCATAAAATTCCAAGGGACAGGTATGTATGGCTCACGCTACAAGCATTCAACACATAAGAGGGAATAAGGGACTAAGGGAAATCTCCAATAGTACAAGGACATAATAAGAACCGAGTTCATAGCATACAACCCATGTATCAAATCACACCTCTAAATATGAATGGTACAGGGGCCAAGACATCTCCCGAGCTCATCCTCAAAAGATAGTATCCAAAAATAGAGTTGTCTAATCAAAAGCATGAAAGTAAATGGATATTGTTGCTGAAAGTGTAGGACTCACCAATAACAATTCTTCACTCGAATCGTCTAGCCAAATGGAGGAGGAGGATGATGGATGTGATCTTCGGTTCCTACATGGTTAGATCATGTAGGAAAAAGTATGCTTTAGTACGTTTAAATGTACTAAGTATGTGGGATGCAATGCAACAAGGAACATAAGTCACAATTAAACAATATGCATACCATAATCAACGGGCATAAACTAAATATGTCATGAGTGCTCAATGCTTTAGTCAAATTATGCATGAGATTCATCAAGTCATATATCATATCATACATAGATGGAAAGGAACCATAACCGACATATAATACCAAGCGACATACTACTTGGAATTTTGATGTACACTCCACACTGGACATGGAGTGGTCTACCTTGTTGGGGTAAACAAAACATTCACTTTATGGGAATACCACCCTTTTCCGTTAATGCCTCATAATTACCTTACAGGAACACCACCCTTTGTGGTTAAAGAACCTTACAAGAACACCACCCTTTTCGAAATTCAATTTTATATTTACCATAAGAGAACACCACCCTTTTTGTTCATTCATGAAACTTAAGTTATATGGATCCATTAGCTAATTCATAAACCTACGATGGCAACATAGTTGTGGAACAATGTTTATCTACCAATATCCGTTCGATGTGAGGTCTCAATCCCAAGGAATATTCAAAATCATACATGATATGTAAGGCATCATAATATTATAATATTTATTTCCTAAAGTAGCTCATCAAAACCAACGTTTCATATATCAAATTTAGGGCTTCATAAATTTCTTAACTTTCACAATCTTTCATATCTCATATCATGCATAATAGCCCTTTCAAAATTCATATCATTCCTAGTTTGCATAATCCTACTATAAGGCCCTCAATATCTTTGAATCTTGGCACACAACTTTAATCAGATCATGGTGGGTGCATATACATAAACTAAAACCATGCAACAAAAAATAGACTCACTTGGTCATTTTTGAAAGAGCCTACCAAAACATAGTAAAACTGTATTAGGGCATTATCAAACCCCCATACAAGTGATAACTTTCACATGGTATTTAACTTCAAAATAATGCATAAGGATGGACTAGTAAAAATACTCCATATTATCTCCATAGGAGAGAGTTCACAAAATCACCATGCAATATCATGACTTAAGGAAAACCAAAAGGAGAGGGAATGGTTGAGCTTAGATGAGGGAAGGTCCCCACTAATCAAAACCAACATACCCTAGTGATTTAACAAAGGAAAATCATACTTGGAGTTGAGGAAATCTGAAACCCTATATTTCTTTCTTCTTCTTGAAACCTTGGAGGGCTTAGGAGTGTTCGAGAGGATTTTTGGGGCCTAAGGTATTTATGAGTAAGTTGAATGAGAGTATTGAGGGTATATAAGGCTGAAAAGTGAGGGATTATGGACTTAAACGTTGTGGTTTAGGCATTAAATAAAGGAAAAGGTCAAAATTGCCCCTTTAAAGGTCTACCAGAAAGGACCACTAGACCCTATTTATAGGACATGGTCCAACTTATAAGTTGTAGGTGAAGGTCTCATCTGATGCCATTTCAAACTCTCAGAAACGTTTCTCTAAATCACATTCCACCACTTAACTTACGACTCGTAAATAATTTCACGGGTCGTATGATAACTCGTACCTTGAACCCTTAAAAATCCCAAATTTAGTAATCCTAATAATCATTCCACGAGTATGGGTTATGACACGTGGAAGAACTTATGGCCCGTAGAGGCTTTCATAACCCCTAATACTTGAAGAAATTTTCTAGATTTCATTTTCCTTTACACCTTCATAACTTTCAACATGTGGAGCCTTACAAATATATCCCTCTTGAGAACATTCATCCCCGAATATGCTAAAGGCAAGCTCTAAAGAGTAGAATACATGCACCATATGCAAAAAGCAACATATGCATCATGAAAATCCTTAAACCATGCTTCAAATAACATTCATAATGCAAATCTCAAAATCACATAATCATGCATAAAATACCTGGAAATGACCTGCAAGGAAATGAGGTTCTTAAATAGGAAAGTCATGGTACCTCAAGCTTGATTAGTATGGAAGAGATAGGGGTATCACTTTCTCATATCTGCTTCAGCTTCAGAAGTTGCACTTTCAACTTGTTGGTTCCTCCAAAGGACTTTGACGGATGCTATGTCCTTGTTTCTTATCCTCTTGACTTGCCTAACCAATATTTCCACTAAGACTTCCTCATAAGTCAAATTCTCCTCAACAATCACCACTTCTAAAGGCACAATGGAATTTGGGTCCCCTATACACTTTCTCAACATGATGATATGGAAAACTGGATGGACAATGCTCATTTCTATAGGCAACTCTAATTCGTAAGTAACTTTACCAACATGCCTAATGATTCGGTATGGCCCTACATACCTAGGGCTTAATTTCCATTTCTTTACAAAATAAACCATACCATTCATCAGTGAAACCTTCAAATATACTCAATCATCAACATTAAATTTGAGGTCTATCCTTTTAGTTTTAACATAGGACTTTGGCCGACTTTGAGCCATGTTCAACCACTCCCTTAACATTTTTACCTTCTCCAAAGATTTCCTGACAAAATCTAGACCCAACAAAGCCATCTCCTCTATTTCTAACCACCCAACTGAGGACCTACAATGTTTGCCATATAAAGCTTCAAAGGGAGCCATTTGAATGCTAGAGTGGTACCTATTGTTATAGGCAAACTCAATAAGCGGAATATGCTTATCCCAACTTCCCATAAACTCCAAGACACAAGCCCTTAGCATATCCTCAAGATTTTAAATGATCCTTTTGGCTTGGCCATCCAGTTATGGGTGAAAAGCCATGCTAAGTTGACTTTGATAGCATGGCCCCTTTAAAAGTACTTACAAAAGTATGATGTAAATTGAGCGCCTCAATCCAAAATAATGGCTAATGGGACCCTATGGAACCTCACCATCATACAACTTGGCATATTCCTCGGTACCATAAGCTATTTTAACTGGTAGGAAGTGAATTGATTTTTTCATTCTATTAACAATAACCCAAATGGAATAAAAGTGTTTTCTAGTCTTTGTCAACCCAACCATAAAATCCATGTTGATCTCTTCCCTCTTCTAAGTAGGAATTTCAATATCTTAAGCTACGTTACCCAACTTTTAATGTTCAACTTTAACTTGTTGCCAATTATTACTATCGACTACAAATTTGGCAATATTTCTGTTCATACCACCCCATCAAAACACTTCCCTAAAATCTCTATACATCTTAGTAAAAATGGAGTACATGGAGTAAGATGAGTTATGAGCCTCACTCAAGATGAAATCTTTCAAGCCATCAACATCGGGCACACATAACCTACCTTGGTAACTAAGGACATTGTCTCCTCTTTGGGAGAAAACCTCCATTTTACCATACTTCCCCAAAGATTTCAATTCCACCAAAGAAGGATAAGGGTATTTCTTGGATATGAGTTCTTCAATCAAGGAAAACTTAGAACCATCTAGTACCATTGCACCACCATTCTCGATTTCATTCAATCTAACCCCCAACCTCATCAACCAGTGAACTTCTCTTGTCAATCCCTTCTTTCCATCACCAATATGAGTCATACTCTCCATGGAAACCCTATTTAGAGCTTCGACTATAACATTAGCTTTGCCCATATGGTAGTGCACACTCATGTCGTAGTCTTTAATGAACTACAACCATCTCCTTTGCCATAAATTTATATCTCTTTGGGTGAACACGTATTGGAGACTCTTATGGTTGGTGAACATGTCTATATGAACCTCATATAAATAGTAATGCCATATCTTCAAAGAAAACACCACGACTGCTAATTCAAGATCACAGGTGGGTAATTGTACTCATGCACCTTTAGTTACCTAGAAGCATAGGCAATGACTTCACCACTTTACGTCAAAACACTCCCAAAACTGATGCTCAAAGAATCACAATAAACCACAAACCCTTCTACCACTTTCAGTAGAGCCAAGATAGGAGTGGATGCAAGCTTATGTTTTAAAGTTTGGAAATTTCTTTCACATTCATTGGTCCATACAAACTTTGCCTTTGTTTGTCTCAACTTTGTCAAGGGAGATGCAATTGAACAAAAACCCTGAACAAATCTACAGTAGTACCATGCCAAGCCCAAGAAACTCCTAATATCCATTGGAGTTAAGGGTCTTGGCGTAGAACATGGGCGAAGACATCTCGCGGGCTCACCCTCAAAAGATAAATATCCTTAAATAAATAAGCCATAATAAAGCATGAAAGTAATGGATATTGTCCTTGAAATGGAGGACTCACCACAAGAAATCTTCAACCAAACCATCTAGCCACATGGAGGAAGAGGATGAATAGGAGCTCTTTTCCTTACATAGTTAGATCATGTAGGCAAAAGTATGTGTTAGTACTTGGAATGTACTAAATATGAACGGTGCAATGCATCATGAAAGCATCATACATAACTAAACTATATGCATAATCATAGTCAATGAATATAAGCTCAATATAGTATGAATGAGTAATGCCTTTACCAAATATATGCATGATGATAGAAAAATCATAATTCATATCATACTTAGTTGCGAAGGGACTATAACCGACAAATAATCCCAAGCGAGCTACTACATGGAATCCCTATGTTCACTCCACACTGAATGAAAGGGTGGTCTACTTCTCTAAGGTGGACCAAACACTCACGTTACGAGAACCTCCTCTCTTTGGAAAGTATTTCACAAACACCCTATGGGAGCAACACCTTTTTTGGTTGTATTATGGGAACTCCAATCTTTTCGATTAATCTTAAGATAAGAGCTTTATGAGAACACCACCCTTTTCAAATAATATAAAGTAGAAGCCTTACAGGATCACCACCCTTTTCTGATATTAAGTGGCATGTACATTACGAGAACTCCCCCTTTTCGATTAGTTATGCCATAAGCAATTCACAAACCTATGGTGGTAACATAGTTTAGGGACAATGGCTACCTACCAAGGTCTGAAAGATGCTATGTCAAAATCCCCAAAGAATACTCAAAACATAATTGTAGTTATAATATGTATAATCTCATAATAGCTCAATATTATTAAAGAGTAGCTCATCAAAACTAAAGCTTCAAATTATCAAAGATAGAGCTTCATATCAATATAACCTTTACAATATTTTCATAGCTCATACCATACATAATATCATGTTTTAACTTTCACAATACTCATAGTTCACATATCTTGCCATAAGGCCTTTATCAATATATGAATCTTGGAGAACATCTTTAGTCAAAATATTGTTGGTATATGCATAGTCTCAAAATCATACAAATTTCAAGATTGTTAGGAAATGAGGATAACAGGTAAAATCCTTTACAAATTCTTCAAACAACCCACCATTACAAAAAAAATAGAGTTTACTTAGGGTGTCATGAGACCCTTTGTCACGACCCGGATAGGGGACCTAGATGTGACATGGAGAAAGAGGATCCGAAGATCCTTGATCAAGCCATCATAGCATCATTACACACATCATCAGTTCGGATACGCAGAAGCTAAACACATAGCACGTAAGTTCTAAGGAATTGGGGACTTGGGACTCAAGATATGGGGGCAATAATGGGAATGGGACAAACATACTTGCACATAACACATAGTCATTCACAATATCCAATCATGCAAGTCAGCATAATAAGAGAGACATTATCATATGTCAATATAAATAACATCGTATTACATAACCAAATATCCAACATACAAGCCAACGTACAAGAGTATACATTTGTCCACAATGCCTCTACATAGATGAGCGGGGCCTCGACAAGTTTGAGGCTCACTCTCAAGTAAATAGAAAGTAAATACATAAAAGTAAAGTGGTAGATAGACGGTGGTTACTGCCCTTGAACAAGAGGGCTCACCACTAGCAAATCTTCAACAAGATATCAAGCGTAATCCGGTAGAATGTAGATGCCACCCTCGGTCCCTACATGGTTAGAACATGTAGACAAGAATATGGGTTAGCACAATAAGCACTAAGTATGTGGGCATGCAATGCATATGACAAGTATAGTATGACCAAGCAACATGTTAAGGGAACAAGTGATAAGAAAGGAATGCACGTAGCCAAAGAGTAATATAACAAGATTCTACGCCATGATGCATAAGATGCAATCCTATGTTCATATATATAGCGGGGATGTAACCTCAATCGGCAAAACGAAAAGACCTGAGCGAGCCACTACCCGAATCCGGACTACTTGCTAAGTAGTACCCTAAACACCCTTGAAATAAGGGGTAACATGACAGAGTTCCCTATATAGGGAATTAACCCATGGTGGCACATGGTTTGATGGAAAGGAGTATGGA
>JBCEWC010018574.1:0-11900 GCA_038996855.1 Solanum aculeatissimum
GTTTCCAAGTATAATTCCTAACTATTAAAGAAAACCAAATAATAGACATTCACTACAAATTAAATATGTTTATAACATCTATGACATTTTTAAAATTGAAAGGAGGTATGAAAATAATGGGACATTTAAGGGTAAATATTTTTTTCTTTTAAGGTATTAGTGCGATTTCCCATTATTAATCTCAAAATAAGTTACCATAAAGGTACTAAATATAATTATCCTAAGATTATAATCCTCTATTTATCACACCAAACTCACAAAAAATGTTCATTTCATTTTATGAGGATAAAATTAAAATTTATGACAATTTTTTATGTGTCTTATTTACCATTTCTAGTGCTTTCCTTTAACGAGAAGACTATCATGAGTTAGACACCAACATATAAGACACCTTTATGATTAGACAACACACAAGTCACCCTTTTTTTTTAAGTGAAAAAGATCAAACATATCCTTAAATTATTCAAAATAAATTTTATTTATCTTCTATTATGTTTTTGACTAAAACATATCTTTTTACTTATAGTTTTTTGTTTAAGAATAGTACTCTTCAATTAGCAAAATAATTCAAAAATATCCAAAGAGAATCAACTCCCTTTGGTCATGATTCTCACGTGTAATGAAGTCCATCTTGAGCTTGATTTTCAACCCTTTTAATCATGCAAATCAACCACTTTTCACATGCAAATTAGCTTCTTGGGGCTTCAAATGGGCCTCAATTTAACTCCTCTTCAATTTCAATAGTAAAATATGTCTAGCACTTGGTTCATTCATCCACATAATTTTTGAGCTGTTATTCTTAAATTTTTCTTTCACAATAAATATCTTTTTAATGTTTTATAGACGTTCAACAACTTTTGACAAAGATATGCCACCATGAACGCTATCAATATTTTTGGGCCAAAAGTTTAACGATAAATGTACCAGTGAGTTAACCTTTAAACGAAGAGTATATGCAGATCTTTTAGCGAAGTTCAGGAGTAAATATGAGTCTATTTTATAATAAGATGAGACAGTAATTCCTTTTATTACTTTATTAATAAGTTGAAGAATTAATTAGGAGCAATAGATTATGTTAAATCTAAGAATTCAGTAGTCCTAAATCAAGTAGTCTTTTTATTGAGAAGTGATTTAAGTGACATTTTCCTGGAGTAGAAACATATAAGTATAATAAATAAACAGGATTGAAAGTTAATTGTCCCCTTGTAAACTTTCAGATGTCGCATATTACCTCTTCAG
Organism: Solanum aculeatissimum; assembly: GCA_038996855.1. Lineage (NCBI taxonomy): Eukaryota > Viridiplantae > Streptophyta > Magnoliopsida > Solanales > Solanaceae > Solanum > Solanum aculeatissimum. Next base: position 1,240 of record JBCEWC010018574.1, read on the forward strand.
ATGTTGAAATATTTAGGTGCCCTTTACACATTAATCCTTTGGAAGAAAATATATACTATCACTTTGTAGCAACATCCCATATTCCGGGACCATGCAAGCCTGTTACATGAAATGCACCAAAACCAAAATAGTGATGGAGGGAAACAGATACTCAATTTAAAGTGAGTAAACAGAACTCCTCTGGATACAATCTAGATATGGATAACAATTTTCTTTTATTTCAGTAAAACAAATAATTAAAAAATGCAATATTTTTTATTAATAAGGATGATATTCAAAATTGTAACAATTATAAGGTATCAAAGTGTGTGGAAGAGGTCAGTGGAGATAAGGATGAGGACAAATGTGTCTATTTTCAAGAATCAGTTTGAAGTCATATTGAGTGCGATCTACTGCAAAAGGCATCCACCTTGAGGAAACTGATGAAAAACTATAGGAAGAGGAAGAGGGTTTTACATATGTTGTCTATCGATATGAAGAAGAGTTATGACAAAGTCCAAGTGGAGGTTTATTGGAGATAATGAAGGCTAGAGGTGTACCTATGACTTATTGTTATTGTCAGAGGTTTTGATAAGTTAACATATCATGGGACCTAGTAGAGGGACCAGGTCCTGTATTACTTAATTGTCTTTTGCTTAAATTGGAGGCCAAGTGTAAAAGCTAACAAGTAGGCGAAAAAGTTTCATGTGATTCCTGTACTACGTATTGGTTGATCAATGAGAGTTGTTGAGGTTCTTTCACTTCAAATTAAGAGGAGTTTCCATCCAATTTGAGTGTGTGCTTTTTTATTGAGTTTTGTTTTGAAGAAAAAAAGGTGATAGTACTCTCTCAAGGCAAACAACACAACTTTTACTCAGAGGGACTTGACAAAGCAAGGTTAATAGAGTCTTTCTTGGTAGATTTTGTGTCTGAGTGATCAAGCATTGTAAGATTATTTTCCTAATCTATAAAGAAACTATGATCAGTGTGTCAACTGAGTGTGCTAGATTCTTGGGTATTTGTTTACCTTGAATCTATTGTTAAAAGTGTAGATTAGCTAGAGTTAGTTGGTGTAGTGGGTAGTTGTGATATTGCTTAGGCTTTAATCTTGTAATAGGGGTATTATAAGTCAAGAGGTGGAGAGTCTAGGTTATAAGGGGTTGTAATAGACTGTTTTTGCTCTTATATCTTAGTGAAGGTTGGTTGCTAAATTCAGTGTGACAGGTGGTGGTTGTTTCTCTTTTGACAAAGGAGTTTTGCCACATAAAATTTTGTGTGCTTACTATCTTTATTTTATTTGTTCTTTTTGTTCTTATATTGTTACTATATTGAGGGACCTGATCCCTGACTGTAGTGGATGTATATATTCCAACAATTGGTATTAGAGTAGGGCCCTTTAATCGGCTAACACCTAGAGAGATCCCTGTGGAAGAATGGTTGCTCCACTAAACCTTGAAGAAGGACAATCATTTATAAGACCCTCATCGCTTCAATGGTTAGTTCTACAACTGGTGGAAAACTCCAATGCATGATTTGCTTATGGCAGAACACAACGAACTATGGGATATTATGCTTGATAGTCCTTATGTTCCTACTCTTGAAGTGAAGAAAGGAGAGGTTACAAAAGTTGTTCCTAAGACTAGGCAACAATACAGTGAAGCTGATAGAAAAAAGATTAAGAAGAATTACAAGGCTAAAAACTTCTTAGATGTAAAATAGGTGTTGAAGAGTATAATAGACTCTGAGCAAGTGAAAGAATCCAAAGTTGATATGTTGAATACTCAATATGAGAACTTCACTATGAAAGAAGGTAAGACTATTCACCAGATGTACACTAGATTCTCTTTCATAACCAACGAGTTGCGATTTTTGGGAGAGCCCATCAGCTAAAACAAGCAAGCCAAGAAGGTGCTGAGAGTTCTTCCAAAATTATAGGAGATTAAAGTGGATATTATCACCAAGGTTAAAGATCTTAAAACCCTCATTATGGACATGCTCATTGGAAATCTCCAAATCTACAAGATAAATAGGCAGCATGATGGTTACAAGAAGGATAACAAAAAGGACAAGTCCTTAGCTCCAAAGTTTGCTCAAAGTGATGATGAAGATGAAGATATGATTTACTTGACTTGCAAGTTTCGAAGGATTGTTAGGAAGAATGGTGGATTTAGGAAGAAAGATAGTTTTATTCAAACTTTAAATGGTGTTGAGCTATGTCGCAGATATGGAAAGTTAGGGCATTTTATCAAAGATTGCCTTATGAATAAGGTTGAACACAAAGAACATGCCAAATTGAGAAATCATAGATAAAGGGACCAGGTCTCCGATAAATCCAGAAGAAAGGCAGTAGCAGACCTGGTGGTTAATAAATCTCTTATAGTATGGGGGAACTCATCAAGTGAATATAAGGGTTCAAAACACACAGAAGATGCCTCAATATTTGCGATGAAGGATGATGATGAAGCCTTTGACAATTTGTTTGTCTTTATGGCAAAGTATGATGATGAGGCTGAAGATGAGGTAACTTTACTTGATCTTAAAGAGATCTGGTCCTTTACTCTGTCAAGAAACTAAGAAAGTTGGCATGTGTGTTGATTGATTCTTTGTGTGATCTAACTGCTAAAAATGACTCTCTATATAATAGAATTTTCATCTTTTCAGATGAGAAAACTACCTTATGATCTTAAAGAAAAGAATCTTGAGTTAGAAGTTGAAAAAACTAAACTTTTGAAATTACTAAAAGAAGGTGATAAATAGCTAGTCAGATTGAGTTAGAACTTGATGAAAAACTAAAAATGTTGAAAAAGAATTGGCTTTGTCTCTAGAGGAAAACACCAAACTAAAAGGGAACTTGGTTAAACTGAAGTATGAGCTAAACAAGGAACTTAAGTGGCCAATAACCTCCAGAATCTTGTCTGATATGACCAGTCAAAGGAGTAATAATAGAAGGAGTTTAGGATATGTGAATAGGTTAGATCCACCTTTTAATCCTTATAGCAAATATATGATAGTGTCAGACAATTTGTTGTGTCTTCACTGTGGAAGGAATGATCATCTTAAAGGGGACTGTGCAGTGTTAAAATGAGCTATCAAAAATTTGTCAGAATACTCTAAGAAGAAGAGACCTAGGAAGGGATTAGGTTCAAAAGCTGGCAAATTACAAAAGAAATTGCCTTCTTGAACCAAGAAGTCACTGATGACACCTTAGTCTGTTTTATAGGAGCTCAAGTTAAAGTGGGTTCCCAAGACTAACAAGCGATCTCTTATGCAGGGTCAGTCGAGAAGAAGTAGTTAGTGCAGGTTCATGAACAATGGGTGCTCCAAGCACATGATTGGAAAGACTGAGAATTTTCTCTCTCTCAAGGCACTGCAAGGATTTAGTGTGTTTTTTTTAAATGATAAAAAGGGTTATATTTTAGCAATAAGAAGAATTGGAGAATTCATAGAATAGTCTATTGAAGATGTGTACTACATCAATGGGTTAAAATACAACCTATTAAGTGTTTCGTAAATTTGTGATAAAGAAAATGAAGTCAAGCTCTTGTCTAAAGAATGCCTAGTCACCAACTTATCTATAAAGAAGGTAATTCTTGCTTCACGAAGGTGTAAGAATATGTAGATAGCAGATGTCAGCTCAAAAAAAGGCAACAATCTAACATGTCTTAGGGCTCAAGATGAGAGTGTTGATTTGTGGCACAAAAGAACTGGGCATGTAAGCACATCCTTGATGAACGAGCTTGTTGTTGGGACCTGGTTCATGGACTTCCTAAGATAAAGCTGAGAAAAAATAAAGTTTGTGATGCCTCTGTTAAAGGAAAGCAAACAAAGATCTCTTTCAAGTCCAAGAAGAAAGTAAGTACGTCTAGACCACTTGATCTCATTCATATAGATCTTTGTGGACTGATAAAGATTAAAAGCAGAGGTGGAAACAAGTATATTTTTGTGCTGGTGGATGACTTCTCAAGATTCACCTGGACCATATTTCTGAAGTCAAAGGATGAAGTACCTGATATGTTGATAGATTTTGCTAAAAAGTTTTAGACAAGTTAAATTGCAAAATAGTTGGGATCAAGTCCGATCAGGAGACAGAGTTTGAAAACTTCAAGGTAGAAAGGTTTTGCTCAGAAGAAGGGATTCATCACAACTTTTTAGCTCCAAGGACCCCACAACAAAATGAAGTTATGGAAAGCAAAAATCAAACTCTTGTAGAGATTGCAAGAATAATGTTAATTGACTCGAGGTCTTCCTAAGAACTTTTGGGTTGAGGCAGTTAACACAACATGTCATGTTATTAACAGGTGTCTATTCAGGTCAATTGTCAACAAATACCCCTATGAATTATTGTTTAATTGAAAGCCTGAAGTAAGTTACCTCAGGGCATTTGGTTGTAAGTATTTTGTCCTAAACAATACAAAAGATGATCTTGGAAATTTTGATGCTAAGAATGATGAAGGGATGTTTGTGGGCTATTCATCTACAATCAAGACATACATAATCTACAACAAAAGGACTTTTTGTATTGAAGAAAGTGTGCATGTGAGTTTTTTTTTATGAATTTGGAAATATTGAGAACCTACATGATAAGGATGACTCAAAAATTAAAGAACTTCTTCAGGTGCAAAGAGATAGTGTCATGGATGAAACTACAATAGACGTTCCCCTCAAGAATCAGGATGATAGCAAGGACGGTGATGAGAATGAGGAACAAAAACAGGTACCAGGACCTGGTTCTCCTCAAATCACTCATGAAACATATCAAGAACAACCAAAACCTAAAGATGTTGATGGTGAAGCAAGAAACTTCAGGAATTCAGAAAGTTCTCTGCAGATCTCTAGAAGCTCAAGGTGGAAACATTAGTTATCTCACCCCTTGGATAATATGATATATCCCTTGGATTTTGGGATTCACACCAGATCCAAACTAAGAATTTTGATGACTTGCTCAACCTTCTTGTAAACTATTGAGCCAAAAAATATAAAAAGTCCTATGAGATGTTGATTGGGTTAACTCAATGCAAGAGGATTTACATCAGTTTGAGAGAAGTAAGGTGTGACACTTGATACCTAGACCATCTGACATAACCATCATAGGGTGAAAACAGTATCATTAACATGAACAAGTCAAGGATGGTTGTTCAAGGGTATAATTAGGAGGAAGGAATTGACTATAATGAGACATTTTCTCCTATTGTCGAGATGAAGGCTATTAGAATCCTAATTACTTTCGCAGCCTATATGGAATTCAAACTCTTCCGGATGGATGTGAAATATGCATTCTTGAATTACCATCTTAAATAGAAAGTGTATGTGAAACAACCTCCTGGTTTTGAGGACATTGACCACCCAAATCATGTGATGAAGCGGAATAAGGTTGTCTATGGATTAAAACAGACTCCTAGAGCTTGATATGAAAGGCTCTCAAGGATTTTACTGGATCATGGCTTTAAGAGAGGTAAAGTTGATAATACTCTCATTCTAAAGTCCACAGGAAAAAACTTATTGGTTGTTCAAGTGTATGTAGATGATATAATGTTTAGAGCTACATCAGACACCCTAAGCAAAGAATTTGAAGATCTTATGAGGAATGAGTTTGAGATGAGCATGATGGAAGAACTCAATTTTTTCTTGGGGATGCAAATAAAGAAAACTCCAAAAGGTACTTATATCTGTCAAGAAAATTACATTAAAGAGTTGCTAAAGAAGTATCATATGCTAGCAGCAAAACCCATTGATACACCTATGGCAGCCAGCTCAAAACTTGATATTGATGACCTTGGTCCCAAGGTAAATAAGACCATGTATAGAGATATTATTGGGTCACTTTTATATCTCACAACAAGCAGACCTGAAATTGTGTTTAGTATGTGAATGTGTGCAAGATTTCAAGCATGTCCTAAGGAATCTCATCTAAAGGCTACAAAAAGGATTCTAAGATACTTGAAGGAAACTAAAGGATTATACTATTCTATCTTGGAGGCGATATATTCAATCTGGTTGGTTATGCAAATACTGACTTTGTTAGGTATTTGTACATAGATCATTTCTTGGGTTTTTCCTTGATTTCTTGGGGTACTAAGAAGCAAATTTTTGTGGCCCTATTTACTACAGAATCAGAGTATGTAGCGACAGCTTCTTATTGTGCTCAATTGTTGTGGATTAAACAACAGCTAGAAGATTTTGGTGTCATCATTGACATAAATTCATTGTTGTGTGATAACACAAGTGTACTCTACATAGCCAAGAATCCTATTCAACACAAGAGGACTAAACACATTGATATGGGGTATCATTTTCTAAGGGATAATGTAGAAAAATGGAATATCTGCATGAAGTTTTGCTAGATAGAAGATCATATTACTGAAATTTTCACCAAAGCCTTGAATTGTGAACAATTTGAAAAGAATCGTCTGAAGTTGGGGTTGATAAAGATAAATTTAAGTCATTCCAACTGACCCATCATTGCCCTCTTGATGACTAGATTCAAGGTACAGGTATCTAAATTCTTAAAGTACTATGCATGATTAAGCTCAAATTTTATACCCTCGCAGGTATACACACATTGTTTGATGACTGGAGTGGAAGTTGAAGTAAGAGAGACTAATCATGATGTATTCAAACTTGAGAGGGGTCTGGTCCCTTTTCAAAGGTTAGTAAAGATTTTACCATTCTTGAAATAAATTTCTAAACCGTCAAGATTTCCACATTTCACTAATTCCTCTTCCGAACCAATTTTTTTTCACTCTTTAACCTAAATAGGTGCCTTTTCATAGGGACTAGACACATCTTTTCACTCCCTTAAAGGCTCAATCTAAAAACCTTTTTCAAATTCTAACTTTTTCTTCTCTCCATCTTCCATCTTTAATATTTCACCATTTCCTCATCCGTTTTTTATTAAACAAAAACAATCAAGATGTCTCAAGCCTTTACTCCCTCCAACAAAATATCCTCTACAAATGTTAAAACACCCTCCTCTCACAAAATCAACACCCCTTCGTCAAATTCTATACATTCTTCTCTTAAGGCAAGTGAACTAAAGATTTCTAACACAATCTTGGCTCCCCCAGATAGTCAAGATATCATTGTTGCTTAACTATACACATCTCCCCCTTCATCCTTGAAAAAGGATGAAGATGTCAATCCCTTCTAAAACCCAATCTCCAGAATCTCCACATTATGTTTCTATTCCTTCGGAGACAAAGGAAGTGCCTAACATTCCTTATACAATATCTAGTGAAGATCGACCCTCCACTTCTCAACCTGGTATTGTTTCCTCTACTATGTCAAAAAGACTCTTTAAAGTGGATTTGCCTGAAGAAAAAGATACTAAGTCAAATATTCTTACTCGAAAGATAAATGGGTAGTCGAGATCTTGACAGAGATGAGGGGTGACAGTTTCAAACCTCCCGTCTCTAATGTCAAAGAAAAATCTTCAAATTTGCCTCGCATGTTTGCTTTCCTAATTTTTGACTTGACTCCCATGAGTGCAGTGTAGTCTGTACTGGTACCTGATGAAATGAAAATTGAAGATAAGGACATTGCACCACCAGTGTGAAAAATTAGATAACGGTATGGGGGAGTCTAGGAAAACAACAAATTTCACAAGAGGAAAGTTTGAAGAACGGAGATAAAAAAAACCCAGGCAGTAGGCAAAGAGAAGAAGATAGTTGTTTACTCAAGAAAAGCTGCCAAAAACCTATTCTACTAGAGTCACTCAAAAGAAGTTGTTGAGTGATGCAATGGCTTCAAACAAGTCTAAAACCTTAAGAAAAAGGAAGCAAAGGGCTAAAGTTATGGTTGAAGAGGACGACATTCCTGAAGACAAGTTGATAGATGTTTCAAAGGATAAAGATGAGAGTGAAACTGAATCTGATACCATGATTGCAGAGATTATGAAAAAAACTATGAAAGCTTCAAAGAAACGTCCTACCAAAGTTCCAAAAGTTGTGGAGAAAAGTGCCAATGGTAATGGTAAGAGAAAGAGGGAGGAACCTGCTCTAATGAAGGGACCAGTTTTAGTGAGCAAGAAGGTGAAGGTTGAACAAACTCTAATAGGGAGGAGAAAGTTCAAATTCTTGAAAAATAGAAAGTACTAAGTGGGAGAGGTTTTAAGCTAGACGCTAGGTCTAAGCCAGAGATGAGTGACCTGGTGGATGCAATAGAGATTTAGGGGTGGACACATCTATTTGAGTGGCATTTACCCACTCTATATGAGAAGGAGGTGTGAGAGTTCTATTATAATCTGACAAGGATGGTAGTTTCGATTCCAAGGTCAAAGGGATCCAAATTCATTTGACCGAAGAGGTGTTGGTTGAGATTTTACAAGTTGAACGAGAAGTAATTTTCTTAGTAACCAAAAGGGATCCCTCTAGAACATTCATTTTTAAGCTTGGGAAACTACCTGATTTGAGTGGTGTGTAGATTCCCAAGAAACTTTTAAAGGGGAAATACCAACTCTACTTTGAGTTCATCAATAAGGTATTACTCCCTAGGTTTGAGAAGAGGTTAGTGGCTATCACTGTTGATCTATATCTTATAGAAGCCCTCAAAAAATTAGAAGCCCTAAATTTACCATCTCTAATGATGGAACACATTATCAAAATCATGACGGTGAAGGATGGTAAGCATGAGTTAGAATACGAGTACTTGCTGAACAAAGTGTTCACATACTTTGGGATCAAACCAGACAAGGGTGTACCTGGGACTATCAAATAGGCCTTTTCACGGACCACTTTAGTGGGGTGTGAGTGCATGGAAGAGAGAGTTGGAAATAAGGCTAGATTTTGGAGTTACTAGATCAGTAAGAGGAATTAAAGCAGCAGGTGGAAAGATGACAGTGGTGTTGGCTAGCAGAGATGCAGAGATTGCTAGGTTAAATGTGTAACTTCTACAAGTCTAGGAAGAGGGATCAGATTTTGGTGAAATCACCAAGTTGCAAGATGAGAATAAGGCACTGCGTGCTGAAGCTAAGAATCTGACTCTCCAACTCTTACAGGTTCATATTGATTCCAATGCCAGAATGACTCTGTTTTTACAGTCTCTTTCCCCTAAAACTCCTACCATTTAGTTCCTTCGATCTTGCTCTTTTGTTTCTTCTTTTGTGAACCTCTCAGTGACAAGGCATACCCTCGGTGCTCTGTTATTTATTTCTTGAACTGTATTTCGATGTGACTATCTCCTATTTGAATGAAGTTATTTTGTCTCTCTTATGTTGCTTCTTTATGTAGTTATTTTGTTTTTGTTTATGTCGCCCTTGTAGTTGTGTGCTTGATTATTGTTATGTTTCTCAGTTTAGTTTACTATTTCCTATTTTAATGATACCGAAAGAGGGAATAACATTGATGGTACCAGGCTGAGGAGGTCAAATATAGTTGCAAGGGGAATAACAGTCACAATATGGTTTTTTATCATCAAAAAGGGGGAAAATATTATTGTTGTAGGTTTTGATGAGTAAACAAACCATAGGACTTGGTGGAGCGACCAGGTCTTGTATTCCTTAACTTCTTTTGGCTAAATTGGAGGCTAGCTGTAAAAGCTGACAGGTAGGTGAAAAAGTTTTCAGTGGTTCCTGTACTTCATACTGGATGACCAATTAGAGTTTTCGAGGTTTTTTCACTTCATGTTAAGAGGAGTGTCCATCCAATTTGAGCGTGTAATTTTTATTAAGTTTTATTTTGTAAAAGAAAAGGTGATATTATTCTCTCCAGGCAACAACACAACTTTTACTCAGAGGGACCTGACAGAGCAAGGTTAATGGAGTCTTTCTTAGTAGATTTTGTGTCTGAGTGACCAAGCATTGTAAGATCATTTTTCTAATCTATAAGGGAACTATGATTAGTGTGTCAGTTGAGTGTGCTAGATTCTTGGGTATTTTTTTACCTTGAATCTGTTGTTAAAAGTGTAGATTAGCTAGAGTTAGTTGGTATAGTGGGCAATAGTGATATTGCTTAGACTCAAATCTTGTAATAGGGGTATTACAAGTCAAGGGATAGAGAGTCTTAGAGTCTAGGTTACAAGGGGTTGTAATAAATTGTTTTTGCTCTTGCATCTTAGTGAAAGTTGGTTTCTAAAATTCTGTATGACAGGTCGTGGTTGTTTCTCCCTTGAGTAAGGAATTTTTCTATATAAAATCTTGAGTTCTTACTGTCTTCATTTTACTTGTTTTTTTTTGTTCCTGTACTGTTACTGTATTGAAGGACCTAGTCTCTGACTGTAGTAGATGCATACATTTCAACACTTATATTAGGGAATAAGGATATGTACGATATTGGAGCTACGACCAAAATGAGGATAATAGGAAGAGACCCGAAGCACTTTCCAATTATGATGGGGCTGCATCAAGGATCAACTCTTAGCCCATTTTTTTTTTCGTTGATTATAGATGAATTGTCGTGACATATAAAGTGAGGTGTCATGGAGTAAATTATTTGCACATGACATAGTAAATAGTGATGAGACTCATGACACGTACATTAACATTAGTCTGAAGGTTTAAAGACAAACTTTAAAGTCTAAAGAATCTAGGATGAGAAATATAAAGACTAAATTACTTAAACGGTAAGTTTGGTAATGTTATACACAATGATTGTATGGAAGTAAGGCTTGATACTTTGGTCATTCCCAAAAGGATGTTTCAAGTATTAGGGGTCTTTTTAATTCAATGTAATAGGGAAATCTATTATGAC
>JBCEWC010018575.1:0-11900 GCA_038996855.1 Solanum aculeatissimum
TTTCACTCCAACACGGGTTCATTAGGAACTTGAAATTTAACTTGCCTAGTCCTACAATCAACTGAGGCATACGATGCATGCAACCAATACATCCAAGTATAACATCAAAATTATACATCTCAAGTTCTACAAGGTCATCGGAGAACACTTTATGCAATACAGATACAGGATAACTTCGATACACTTTCCGGGAAACAATAGACTCATCCACGGGAGTATACACCGAATAAGGTTCCCTTAGAATTTCAGGACTCAAACTAAATTTAATAGCCAAAATAGGAGTCACAAAAGATAAATTTGCACCTGGATCAAGTAAAGCATAATCATCAAAATTAAAGATTTTTAACATACCAATCACGACGTCCGGATCTTCCTCCACCTCTTGGCGGGCATGAAGAGCATAAAATCTGTTGTTCCTAGGAGCACCACCAACTGGGGCCTTCGATTTCCCTTGATCACCGGGAGCTGCTTGATCCTTCTTCACATTCTTTGGGCAATTAGAGATCTTGTGGTCCAAATTGCCAAACCCATAGCAAGCACCCATAACTCTCCTACATTCACCCATGTGGCTACCACCACATTGGCCACAACAAGGAAATCGGGGACCACCTCCAACTTGTGCCTTAGGAGAAGGCACTCTTGGATTAGCAACCCTCACATTTGAACCTTGGCCTTGTTGAAATCGGCCAAACACACCACCACTCTTAGAGTTGGAGAACTCACCATCAAGTCGGGCCCTCTTAGATTTTATGAGTCGTAAGATGTCCATATCTCGAATAAGCATGGTCGTATGACACTCTTTCACAACCAAATCAGAGACACCAGAGATGAATTTATGCATTCTTGCACAGGGATCAGATACAAGCATGAGAGCAAATTTGGAAAGCTTAGTAAATTTGAGAGCATAATCCCTCATATTCATACCACCCTGTCGAAGATTGATGAACTCGATCATTTTGGCCTCTCTAAGCTCAAGAGGAAAGAACCGATCAAGGAAGGCCATTTTGAACTCTTCTCACCCAACCTTGACATCGACCATCCTCTCAACTAACCACTGATTTTACCACACCTGGGCCAAATATTTCAAATGATATGCAGCTAACTCAGCCTTCTCCTCAGAACTAACACCCATTATGGTCAACACTTTAGTGAGTTCATCAATGAACTCTTGCGCATCCTCGTCCACTTTGGAGCCAAAGAACTCCGAAGGGTTCATCCGGGTGAAATTCCTCACCCTAGAGGCTAGAGTACCAACAGTTGCGAGATTAGTTGGCCAGGCTTGGTTAGCCACTGCTTGGGCCAACATAGACACCGCATTCTTGAACTCTGCGTGAGATACTTGTTCCTCTACCGGTTCTCGAGGGGCTTGTTCCTCAAATTATAGAGCTTGAAGAGGGGAGATCTTCTAGGAGGCATGTTTTGAAAGAGCGTCAAGAACACCAAGAGTACAAAGCTCCTAAAACGTCATAAACAGTACAAAGCACGACACAAGGGACAATGAAGTGACAAGCTCCTAAAACGTCATCATAGCCTCTCGCTCATAGGTATGGCGCGCATCACACCCATCAAAAAGACTCTAATCGATGTGGCATGTTAGATTTCGAGGATCATTTACAAACCTAGTGCTCTGATATCATCTTTGTCACAACTCGAAAGTGGGGTCTAGATGTGACATGACAAAGGAGAACCTGAAAGTCCTCGATCAAGCCATCATAGCATCATTACTTACATTATCGATTTGGAAGTGCGGAAAATGAAACACATAACACATAAATCTAGAGGAAATGAGGCTTTGGACGCAAGCTATGGGGATGTTGCTGGGAATGGGATAAACATGAATCACATAGCACATAACAAGTATTTCTAAGGGGCGGGTAAGTTGGACTCAAGCTATGGGGGCATACCGGGTTAGGGGACTTCGACATAAACACATTCCCAACATTCACAAGCCCATAAACATAATCATAAGCATAATCGAAACATCATTTCCATAAACAAATTCCAATAGTCATAATATCCCAATAAAACATAATACAACGTGCAAGAGTTTAGTGTGTCCAACATAGCCTCTACGTAAGATAGAGCGGAGCCTCGACATAGTTTGGGGCTCACCCTCAATATGTAAAGTAAGGAAATAAACAATACAAGGAAGATAGAAAGTATTTATTTCCCTTGAACAAAAGGGCTCACCAAAAGGAAATAGCTTTAAAGATGTCACTCGTCGTTCAATAAAAGATAGAAGTCGTCATCGGTCCCTACATGGTTAGAACATGTAGATAGTATGGGTTAGCACAAATATGTACTAAGTATGCGGGCATGCAATGCATATGGCAATATAGTATGACTAAACGAGATGACAAGGGGACAAGTGATACGAAAGAAATGCACATAGGCAAAAGAGGAGTATATCATAACAATATGCCATGCCATGATGCATGAAATACAACCTAATATCATATTATAGCGGGGATGTGACCTCAACCGACACCGGAGGAGACCCGAGCGAGCTACTACTTGGATCCAGACTACTTGCCAGGTAGATCCCTAGTCAACCCTTCAACAAGGGAATACATAACAAGTCAATCCTATCTTGGGAGATATCCCATGTTGGCACATGGTTTGATGGAAAGGAGTATGGATCCTTGGAGATAGTCCACCCCGACTCCAATCATTCGGTAATAAGTTTGTTTGAGTACACTTTGTTGATACAAACTTGATTAATATATGCACAATCAACTTTTTAACATTTGTTGGTTTATTTTAGTTAAAATATGCACAATAAAATTTTTGACCTTTTATTGGCTTTATTTTTATTTAAATTATGTTAATAAGTTTGTTTTGTAATTCGTGATATCGTTGGTTAAATATGCACAATTAAAGTAAGTTTTTGATTTATTTATGGTTTAAACTATGTTAATAAATTTGTTTTAATAAATATGCAAAATAATATTTTTTTTTTAAATTTGATTATATTTTTTATTTAAATTATATTAATAAGTTTGTTTGTAATTGGAGTTGTTTTTAGTTAAATATCCACAATAAGATATTTTGACTTTTTGTTGATTTTATTTTTGTTTAAATTATGTTAATAGGTTTGATTGAGTATACATTGTAAAAATGTGGTATTTTTTTATTAAAAAGGCACTATTAACTTTTTCAAATTTGTTGATTTTATATTGGTTTAAACTATGATAATATGTTTGTCTGAGTACAAATTGTAATTGGTTATATATTGTCAAATAAGCACATTTTAACTATGTATGCAATATAAATAGCTAATTAATCACAAGTTTACAAATTTTGTACACCAAACAATACAAATTAAAAAAAATTAAAGAACATCATCAAAGTTGCTATCAAAATATCTGAGTTAGCAAAGTCAAACTTTTATACCATAATCATGTTAACCAACAAACTTATTAAGTTTCTAACCAACCATCAACCAAACAACAAACAAAAAATCAAAAATATAATAAAAAATATAATCAAAATTTAAAAGTTAGCAAAGTCATATTTTGTTTATACCATAACCATGTTAACCAATAAAAGTACTAATTATTTAACCAACCTTCGACAAAATAGCCAAAAAAAATATAACAAAAAAAAACCAAATAACTGGACAAACAAAAAATTAGTCAGTCACAAAGGGTACAAAATAAGCACAATTTAAATATGATCGAGATAAATATGATAAATTCTTATCAACCATTCGAAGAGTGCTGCAAAATTGAAAGTGATGTTGACAAAAAAAGTAAATGTTTAACTAAAAATAAGACTATAATGGAGCATAATGTATTAACATATAAAATGCAAAAACAAGTAAAATGACTAACCAAACCATAAGTTAATTAGAGAATGTCTTAACAATAAGTAACTACACAGCCAACAGACGAAACAAATCAATGTCTTTTGTAATACTAATAACAACAAATCACCATCTCATGAAGCAACATCAATCCATCAATTTTTTAGCCTAAGAATGAGGGCAAGTATTTTTGCTATGACATGTTGACCCACATTTACTATATGTAATTTTGCTTCTCTCGAATTTCTCTTCAGTAATCCCCTTCTTCTGATCATAATTTGATGGTCTTCATGGTCTTCTTCTTACATCTGGTGGCAGTACAGTCTCACCCAACACATCATCTGGAATAACTCAAGTGCTCTCACATGCCAACGGATCAATGGGTATTGCATATGCATCTTGAAAATTTTTGCTGTTGTAATAAATCAAATAGTAGTCCTCAGCATATTTATTACTGTATGCAATAGTCGTGAATGCATGTCCACAGGGGATTTCATCATATTTAAACCTCCCGCAAGAACACATTTTTGTATTTAAACAAATTGTGAACCTTTTTGCACCATCCGTAATAGTATAAATATATTCCATTGATGCTCTCACTTTTAAAAAAAATATTTAAATTATGCACAAACATCGATAAGTTTTTAATTTATTTAATAACTCAGACTCATACCATTATTCGATGCGATAATCTTACATTATCTAGCAATATCTGATTGTATTTCTTTGCCAAAGTTGTTGTTGTCTCCCTCCCTTCTTGGTTGTGTTTCTCATTTCAAGTTTTAATTGTTTTCTCATGTACTCTAGCATGGATACTACAAGAAGCCTCCGTCCAGGAAAAATTGTATTATTGATTGATTCGGCAATATTACTTGTCACTGTCCATGTCCTTTTTATACTTAAGCGTGTACGGGACCACTTCTCAAAATCAGCCTTTATCAAATAGGCATAACATTTTGGACTTATCTCCTTCATTCGACTCATCAGTTCTTCAAATTCTTAAACTGTGTATGCCATTGCCAAGCTAAAAAAAAATTTCTCACCTCTTCGGTATTATTGCGAGTCTTTTTCAGCACGTTTATCCACAAATCATAAATGCAAGCGTAGTGAGGGGATCTCGGATAAACAGATGTAATGATATTCCAAATATTTTTGTTCCTATCCAAAACAAAGCACATACCGTGCTTATCACTGAATGTCAATTTGAAACATTGAAAAAATTAATTCCACGATTTATCATTTTCTGAGTCAACCATACTATATGCTAGAGGCAATATATGACCTACAATTAAACATAATCATTTAATAAACCTTTCAACCTATCAGATCTTAAACTTATTTATGAATTTTTAAAGCTCACCTCTGGGATCCAAAGTGCTAGCAATCAACATTGTACCTTCTAATGACTACCTTATATGTATACCATTAACAACCACTATTGGTCGACAATATTCCCAGCCTCGAATGCATGAATCCAGTGCAATGAATGTATACAAAAATCGCTCTTCCTCTGTCTTTCTTAAATTTACTATTGTTTCTGGATATATTTTTTCCAATATATATAAATATATTAGTATTTTTCCATTAGACATAGTTGGGTCCCCTCATAGTACATTAAATGTCTTTTGCATACTTCTCCAAGCTTGCATATAACTTAATGTAATCACACGCTCCCTCTTCATGTCCTTTTTTATTTCAGTTGGTGTATAATTGATTTTGGGATCACTGCATTTGTCTAACAACATTTCAGCAAGCACACTATTTTTACATTGACATTTTGACATTAGTCTACCCTTCACTGGGCACGTATGTGTATCACAAAATTTACGAACCTTGAGCAATCTAGAATTGCTAAAACATGAAGATTTAAACAACCACACGCAGTTATTTGTTGGGCACTTCAAGTTGTAACTGTAAAAACGGCATGTTAGTAACATAATTTTTAAGTGATTTTTGAACCTAACCTTTGTAAAAAAAAGTGAAAACTAAAATAAAAAACTAAACGAAACACCTTACAAAAATTTTGACACCAACCAATACACATTAAAAAAATTAAAGAACATCATCAAACTTGCTATCAAAATATATATGTTAGCAAAATCTAATTTTTATATCATAATCATGTTAACCAACAAACTTATTAAGTGTCTAGCCTACCCTTGACAAAACAACAAACAAAAAATAAAAAATATAACAAAAAATACAATCAAAATTTAAACCAAACATCTGCACAAACACAAAACTAATATGTCATAAGGGACCACCTGTTTTGACACCAATCAATACATATAAACAAAAAAAATTAAACAACATGAACTATCCATAACTCATAGATTGATTTCGTGAATTAGAGATCTAAACATCAACTTTTTAGTATCTTGAGCTGCGAGATGCAGATGGCCCTTAGAACTCTTTACGATTCGTAGAGATGGTTTCATGCCAAATTTCAGTAACTCAAATTTTTGGACCTCTCACTAACGGGAGGTCATCTATGGCCCGTGAAAAGGGCTACGACCCATAAATAGATTCTCGTAGAACTTGTCGATAGTTTTAATAGGGGTATTTTTATCTATTTCTTTTTCCTTTTTAATCAAAACCTTGGACGTTTTAGACTTAATTAAAGTTTTAAAACAGAACCTAAGGTTATTCTCACCATTCTTCCCGCTTAGGGATTTCTTAAGAACACCAGAGGAGGGGGAAGAGAGAGAGTGCAAGTTTAGACACGCGGATCAATTGGAGTCTGGTTGTTTCTTTTATTTTCAGGTATGTAAGGCTCACTAAAGTGTGGAACTATGTTCATTCACATGCCCTTTCACCTATTTAAGTCAAAATTGAGAGTAAGAATTGAGTTTTGACATCCCTATCATCTAATTATCGAGTTTCAACACTTCTTATGTTAATATATGAGATAATAATTAGGTTTCATAACTACTAATATTAGATTAACATAAATACTTTATACTTGGTATTATGAACCCCATACTGAATGATCTTTATAAAAACCTATGCATGGATTGAATTGAGGTTTGAGTTTGAATGGGATTGTATGAGTTGAGTAACTTGAGCATGATTGATCATGAGAAGCATGTTGCATTTAATCATCTATACTATTATGTATCTTTCTTGCATTACATGATAAGTCTAATTGAGTGAGTCTGAACGACCGTTTTAGTTTGACTGTCTTTATTGATTGACTGAGTTGATGAGAACTAAGATGAGTTGGGATGAGAAAACCTACTGAGGTTAAGATTTGAGTTGATTAACTAAGCATTGAGGATTTGAGTTTATTTATGAGTTGAGAATGTTTTAGTCTTGGGAGGAGTAGCGAGCACCATTCTGGGAGTGAGTGAATAACCACTCTAACCCACAGAACTACGTTGCCAGCTTATGATAGTCGTGCAACACATTTTGGAGACTCTTGTCCCAAAAGATGGATATTTACTATGGATCCATGAGGAGAGTTGATCATCCTTTACCTTGGCAAGTTTAGGATGGGTGTGGCAACGAGGTCGCTTTTGTTGTGCATCACCAAACTAAAGGTGGTGGGATTGTATATCGGTTAAGAAAAACTCCTAAGAAAATCTTGATTGAGCATAATATTTTTAAAATTAAGTTTATTCCTACTGAGTTTATTTTAAAAGCATGATTTACTTTAAAGTATGTACATCTATTGAGTTGAGTATGAGTTGTTGAGGTTAAGTGAGTGAGTCAAACTTTACTTACTTGAGTCATTTTAATACCAGTATATCTCATGTGATTTTGGACCTGCATCATTTCATGATGCAGATACGACTTTAGCCCGCGTATCGTTGAGGTCTAGATCAATGCATTCCAGAGTTGGTGAGACCTACGTGCTTTTTAGAGGAGCCTTTATTTCTTGTTTTGATTTAGTACCTTTTTTCTTTGATTTGGGGTTTCTATGGCCTATCATGGAACAATCTAGATTGTTGAGTAGAGTTTTCATGGATATTGAGTAGAGGATTTTGTTGAGTATATTGTATTTCCAAACTTATTCATTGAAACTATATTATAGTAGAGTTATGTTTATCCATATGATGTCGCTTTATTTGAATGGTTTCTTCCGCTGTTAAGTTGATATGATGATGAGGCCAGGTGGTTCTCTTGGGGAATCAATAATGGTTCTTCAAGTGTTGACCACGCCAAGGGTACCCTCCTGGGCGTGATAAACTTGGTATCAAAGTACAGAGTTCAAGTGTCCTAGGAAGTCTATGAAGCCGTGTTTAGTAGAGTCTTGTTTATAGGTGTGTTGTGGACCACACTTTATAAGTAGGAGGATATAGGACATTAGAAATTATTACACTTTTCCTATATTCTAAGTTCGTGCGACAGAGTTTTAACTCTATTAAAGTATCTATCTGATTCGTTCATTACGTATTTGCAGATCATGCCTCCTAAGCATACTGCCACCCAAAGAGATATTTCAGCCTCTAATGTTATGAATCCCCCACTAGAGTTTCCTACTCAAATAGAGACGAAGGGTCGATGTAGACCAGGTAAAGCCACCAGTGTCCTACAAGCACCTACTGCTTTACCTGCTCCTACTACAGAAGCTGATTTCAAAAGAGCTATCACTATGATCACTTAACTGTTAGCCACTCAGAGTGGGAATCGAAGATCACAGGCTCCTAGTTCTAGCTCCTAATAGGAAACTATCGCAACCAAACTTGGAGATTTTCTGAGGATGAATCGACCAGTCTTCACAAGGTCTAAGGTTGAGGAAGACCCCCAAAACTTCATTGATGACATGTTGAAAGTGCTGAAAACTATGCATACAAATGAGACTGAAGGAGTTAAGCGAGTTCCCTAGCAGCTCAAGGAAGTGGTAAATGTCTGGTATAATCAGTGGGAGGAGGGTCGAGGTGAGGATGTTGAGCCTGCTGAGTGGAGTGAATTTGAGAACACCTTTCTTAATCACTTTTTTCCCCAAGAGTTTAGGGAGGCAAAATTTAAGGAGTTTGTGAATGTGAAATAGGAGGGACTTACCATTAAAGAGTATAACTTGAAGTTTATCCAGCTATTCAAGTATGCTCCAGAGATGGTCCAGGAATGAGGTCGAGAATGAGGAAGTTTTTATCCGACCTGGGTAGGCATGTGAAGAAAGAATGCAAAATGTCATTGTTGATCCTAGTTATGGATATCTCCAGAGTTATGGTTTATGCTCAGCAAACCAAGGAGGATAAGAAGAGATAAAGAGAAGAGCATCTGAGTAAGAAAGCCAAGTTAGCAGGGCCTAAGCCCATTCAGGCAAAGAAGAGTAAGTGAGATAAGTCTTACTTCCAGAAGAGGTCCACTAGCTATGCACCATCTTCAGCTAGTGCACCAGTTTGAATTCTTGATGATATTCCCTGATAAGTTTCTAGGGATTCCTCCTGAAAGGGATATTAATTTTTCTATAGATATGCTTCTTGATACGCAAAGGTCCGTAATTGTTTTGAGCTTGGCAGATATTATAGGAGGTTTGTTGAGGGGTTCTCCTCTATCTCTGCGCCACTGACGAGATTAACACATAAAGAAACTAGGTTTTAGTGGACTAAAACATGTGAACATAGTTTTCAAGAGCCAAAGGAGAGGCTTACTACCTCACCTATCTCAGTTCTTCTGGATTGAACCAAAGGTTACGAGATATATTATTATGCCTTGAGAATTGGCCTAGGTTTTGTTCTTATGCAGTATGGTTGGGTTATCACATATGCTTCCAAATAGTTATGGAAACATGAACAAAACTATCTTACTTATGATCTTGAGCTTGTCGTAGCTATTTTTCCTTAAAGATTTGGTGTCATTATCTATACGGGGATCATATTGATGTTTTTACTTACCACCAGAGCCTCCACTATTTATTTGCGCAGAAGGAGCTGGACCTACGCCAAAAAAAAGTGGCTAGAACTACTAAAGGATTATGATTTTGACATTTTATACCATGTCGACAAAGCTAATGTTGTTGTTAACGCACTTAGTTGGAAGTCAATGGATAGTCTAAGACATATTGAGGCTGATAAGGCTAAAATGAAAACAAATCTACATGTAAGCTAGCTAGGTTGCGGGTGCGATTAATAGATACAGAGGATGGAGGTGTACTTGTTCAATATACAGCAGAATCATCCTTTGTTGCTAAAGTAAAAGAGCGACAACGCAAGGATCCTGAGCTTTTGACACCGAGGGGAGGTATTCCAAAATAGCAAGCCCTTTATTTGAACTAACTGGGGGTAGAATTCTTATATACCAGGGTCGGTTATGTGTGACAAGCATCAGAGGGCTTTGTTCCAAGATTCTTTCTGAAGCCCATTATTCTATATATTCAGCTCACTTTGGAGCGACAAAAATATATATGGACCTTTGACAAATCTATTGGTGGAATGGAAAAAAAAAGAGATATTGCAAAGGTGGTGGTCCAATTCCCTAATTTCTAGCAAGTTAAAGCAGCACATAACAGACCTGGAGGCCTGACTCAATATATTAAACTCCTTCTATAGAAATGGGACATGATAAATGTGGACTTCATCACAGGTTTACCTCGTACTCCACATAGGTATGATCCTATTTGGGTAATCATTGATAGGCTGACAAAATCTGCTTATTTCTGTCAGTAAGAATGACATATTTGGTAGAGAATTACGCTAGGCTTTACATTCGAGAAATTATTCACCTTCATGGAGTTCCATTACCTATTATCTCTTATCGAGGGGCTCAATTTACGACACATTTTTGGAAGTCTTTTCAGAAGGATCTGGGCACTCAAGTAAATCTTAGCACCATTTCTCATCTACAATTAATAGGCAAGAGAAGCGTACTATTCGTACAATTGAGAATATGTTAGTATCCTGTGTGCTGGACGTTAAAGAAAGCTGGGATAATCATCTACCTCTTATCGAGTTCAACTATAATATTAACTTTCAAGCTAGTAATCAAATAACTCCTTATGAAGCACTATATGAGCGAAGATGTAGGTCACTGATCAGTTGGTTCAAGGTTGTGGAGGCAAACTTGCTAGGCCCTAATCTAGTTCAGCAAGAAATGAAAAAGTGAAACTTATTAGAGACCGATTGTAAATGGCCCAGAGTCGGCATAAGTTTTATATGGACATTCGGTGATGAGATTAAGAGTTTGACCTAGAAGATTGGATTTTCTTAAAAGTATCACATATGAAGGGTGTCATGTGGTCGGAAAGAAGGGAAGATCAGTCCTAGGTATGTGGGACCAAATTAGATTATTCAGAGTTTGGGAAGGTGGCATACGAGCTAGATTTGCCTTCAAAATTGGGAACAATTCATTCGGTTTTTCATGTGTCTATATTGCGGAAGTGCATTGAAGATCCTTTGCGTATTACTCACACTGAGAATATCCACATCACTGAAGACATGCCTTGTGATGAGGTACCAATGGCTATTTTAGATTGAAAGGTGGGAAAGCTTTAAAATAAAGAAGTGGCCTCTGTGAGAGTGTTGTGGTAGAACAATAATAGTGAGGAAATAACTTGGAAAGCCGAAGAGGAAATGATAAAAAGGTACCCTTATCTATTTATCACTTAAGATGCATCACATTTCAAAATCGGCAGTTATTTTGTTTTTACAATAACTTAAATTTCAAAGAACTTGGAAGTATAATTTGTATATTTTTTCGCGGAATAGCTATACAAAGCTTAGTAGTTGGAATTTATGGAAGTCAATTTATGATTTGCAAGGGTAACAAGTATATCCTCAAAAATTATATTATGGTAGATAGTAATACAACCAAGGGGCTTCCTTGAAACATTCACGAACGAATGTTCTTAAGGGGGGGGAGGGAAACTGTGAGACCCCGTGACTCTCGTCTTCCATAATATACATATTGTGGCATGTTGTATAAAGTATATATGACTCTGGAAAGAACCTAAGGGTAATAAGGCTGCAAATAGGTAATAATCTCAAGGGATTAAAGTTTTAAGTCAAAGGAGTCCCCTAAATGCATATTCGGGATTAGAGAGATGGCCCAAGTGGCACCTCACCTTTTTTAGAAGATTTAAATTGAGTTTCACTTCTCGGATGGGACTAAAAGTGCATAATTTGATAATAATGGATTTTTAAGGGGTATTTTA
>JBCEWC010018576.1:0-11899 GCA_038996855.1 Solanum aculeatissimum
AAAAGACAATATATATCTTAAATATTTAATTTAATATTATTTATAAATATTCTTATTTGTCTAATATAAATTTTTAATTCTAGATAATTAACTTTTTGTTTTTTTTAAATTTAATATAACCTTTTAATTAAACTCGTGCAATTAAACGACATATTTGCAGTTACATTATAATTATATTATGGTAGACAAACAGGTAGAATAATTACTAGACTATGTAATTATTAGGGTGGTAATAATTATCCTAGTAATTACACTTATTTCAATCATCAGGTGACTTTTCAAATATATCTTTCATAATTTGTGGATTATATATATAAAAAAGATTCTTTACCAAATGATCAAAACATAGTCCACAGAAAAGGTATTGAAATATTCTAAGATGCTAAATGAACAAATTACGTACTTTTATATTATTTTTGTCGATATATATTTTTGATTTCATATTATTACAAATGCACATAAACTGATAAAGGTTGATTGGTTCAATAAATCAATAATAATAATAACTAACTATTCTTTGATAAAGTTTTTCTACAACGGTATGTACAATTTCATGTTGAGTATTGTTTTTATTCTTATAAAATTTAAAATTATGAGTCTTTTCTTGTAAAAAATATAAAGTTATGGATCAAGTTTTATATTTTCAAAAAAAAAAATCAAAATAATTCCAAATTCCACTTTTGGGGAAATTTTGATATTTGAAATTATGATTTAAAGTGAAATTTTGTACAAAATATATAAACAAACGTTATTGAAATCAAAATTTGGAATCAGGCTCCTATAGACCAATGCCTACCTGCTTTAAATGAATTTGAAGTTTTCTTTCTTAGCATAGAAATTCCTTTGAATTATCAAAATACTCGATATTGTTTCACAAGTGAAATTTGAACACAGATTTTAATTTTATTTTTATTGATAGTTTGATAGAAAGATTATTTTCAATGGACCCTTGGCGGAATTCTTTGAAGTTGATTAGAAAGCAACTCTGAAAATCAACCAGTGCAATCATGTTTTAACCAAGTTGTCAATCACTTCATATAATAGAAGGTTCAAGCATACTTATAGCAGTGAACTTTTTTTCCAGCCAGGAAAAACATACACCTGCTGTAAACTAAAATCACACAAGCCATTGGGAAATATGATTAAATAGTCTGATAACAATTTAACAACATAGATGGGCAGAGCCTTATGCTGAAGCAGCACATTCTTCCAGCAACTGCTTCACCTTGGTGATGTAGTCGTTCATGGCTTCATCCGTGGATTTTCCTGCCATAGATACACACAGTGCAGTTAGTTGGATTGTCTCATACAGCCGAGAAAAAGGAAGCCAATCTGAACAACGTTAGATCACATACCTTCAACAGCCTTCCATGCATCCCACTTTGCTCTGTCCCTCATGTTGAACATTCCTGGACGGCCTGCCCATAAAATAATAATGGACGTAAGAACAAATTGTAGCTAGTTTGAGACACCTTTCAAGCATAATACTCACTTGTGTTGACATTGCCAACAGTGGATTGCTTGAATAGCCCGTAAAGAATAAGCTTGTTTTCATTGGAGGTACTCTCGGGCAATGTCTTAGCTTTCTCAGCGTACTCTTCAAATTCCTCCTGAAACCCAAATAGTTAAGTAAAAAGGTGTGGTAGCAGTAGATGCAAAATTAAACTTCCAAGTATACTTTCCTAGTGATAAATAAGGATGTGACGCCGACTTGATAGCAGAGATAAACAGAGTTGGTGGATCAACAAAAAGAAAGTGTAGCTAATGAAGGAAACCTCAACAACAACTGCCAACAGCTCTAACAGGGAAACTGAAGTCATGGAGATCTATAAGACAAATTGAGTGTGCCTTCACGGGGTCAATGAAAAGTTTGTAATTCAGGACATAACATATGTACAAATTCATTGATGGACTGATTCATGGTTAGTTCAAAGAGTATCTGCAGGAATGTTAGACGAGAAAAACAAAATACTACAATCCTCAACATTAAAAGACTCCACTAGACAACATTTCGCTCCCGACATGTTAAGAAAAAGAAGATTTTGAGAGGCTTAAGTGTGGTCATATGGTTCTTCATCATAGCCTTGACTTATGAGATTATTTTTTAGGACACTTTCTCCTTTTCCTCATTCTAGAAACGCTACTATTTACACATCACAGTGAAGCACCAAAAACATCCTCAGATAATGTGTTATGAACTCCTCAGTTTGTTTGTCTACTGCTTTGCCCCGTCTATTGCCCTATGATTCAACCAATACCTGTAAGTAGCATATATACTTGTGGTAACAGAATCTTTTTAGTGCAAGGCAACTGGCCAACCAGCATTTCTTCTAGTTATCTAAAAATAGGAAAGACAAAATTACATGTTATGGAAAAAGGCCAGGTTGAATACAAAGTGGGCATTTCTTTCATTTCCTTCCTTCGCCCAGCACAAGAAACACTGAGGGGCATTTATAGGTTATCGATCAGGAAATGTGAACTGGTTTCTAGACTAGGTAATCTGATAAGAGGGATAGGTAAGAGAAAAAAGCTGGTACTTGAGTATCTTCAAATTTTGTTCGATTATTTACACATAGCTGATCCATGAGGCATCTTTTAAACTTGAGAAACAGCAATTCGTTCATCACTAACATTGTAATGGCCCTAACTGCACATGAATTAATAGTTTATTCTGATTCAAAGGTTCCCTATTTCACAAAATCGTTCTCCCTGGATTTAGAAATCGACTTAGCTTCAAAATATTTATAGCCAATAATATCAACAATCTCAAAAACCAAAAGAAGAAGACTCTCGTGAGATGAAATGTTGTTCAAAATATTGTTGAAATTGTGGACTTCTTTCGGGCCAGAAACAATACATCTTTGAATAATTATGGCTTTTAATAAGGCCAAAATTGCCGTGTACAAATTCCTATTGACTGACGAGTGATCAAAATAAATCTAATCTGCCATTGCATCTGGATTGTTTTTATATCTAAATCGGTGCTTAAACCGCGATCATTAGCATAAATCTTACAATTAGGCCAAAACCGCACTGAACAAACTCCTAATAACAACTGATGAAAGCATGGCTCATCTGCTAATGAATGGAATTATTACTATTTTCATTTACCTTAGTCCTTAAACCGTAATCATTAGCATAAATCCTTAAGGCCAAAAATGTACCGCATCCGAATTCGAAACCACAGTATGAACTGCTAGAGCCTAGATAAGAACTCTTAAACATCAATTACGCCAACAGATCAGATCAACCTAACCAGTCAGTCTTCACACTAGGTAATAACCAAACAATCATTCCATTTGGGTCGATTAATCTACATTCACGTAACACAGAATCCGCAAAAAACACTCGAAAAAAGATCAAAACCAGGCACATACAATACAGCACAACCGACCCAAAAAAACTAACAGATCCGTAAACCCGATTGAACAACACTAGTATAACACAAAACCCAGAATTAAACACGAAAATTCATGTTATAAAAATAATTTTCAAAGGGATTTTAGAGAATTCACCTTCAAACCCATGTTGGAAATCTGATCTACTTAGCTTGATAAGAACGCGAGAAAACTGGAGAAGAATCGCTGTGTAATTGTGATGGGATTGATGAAAAGGAATGGCGGTATATATAGTGGAGTATTAGCATAGAAATTAACGTAAATATTCTATTATAATCTAATCTACATAAGTTGGCGTGTATAGTTAAAGTTCGGTTACTTATTAGTGGTAGTGGGTCCAAAAATATAGACTAGGACCTAAATACCATGTGAAGTCCATAACATGTATATGTGTATATCATATATACTAATATACATATATATATATATATAAGAGTGTCAAAATGAGCCCAAATATAGGTAATTTGTTTGATCTGTTCAAAATTTTATGGGTTGGGCTCAAGATAATTTTAATTGGGTTCAATCTCAACTCGTTCAAACCTTAATCCATATCAAAAGAATCTTCAATTGAGCCCAATTTAATCTTTAATTTCAACCCGCTCAGATTCTTTGCTTACATTGATGTAATGTATGTTTTCTATCTATTTTATATTTTCTATCATTTATCTATCAATTAGTAACTTTTTATTGTTATATTTTGAGTTGAAATTCAAATTGTGATTATAAAATAATAATAATATTATGTTAGAATTATTGTGATTGAGCGGGTCAAATTGGACGGGTCATGACCCAACCCGAATTTGAGCCCATTTGAGCCCAAAGTAAGTTTGGACGGGTCATAACCCAACCCAATTTTTATTTCAACTCATTCTAACATTTCAATTTCAATTCAACCCGCCCGTTTGACACCCCTATACATATATACTAATTCTATTCATATTTTTAAATAATTACATATTTTATTATTTATAGATTTGGGATATCAGATACTTAAGGGAGTGGCAAGCGAGTTGGAAGGTAGGAAAGTTGCCTCACAGATACATGTGAATCTATTTAATATAATACATCTAATTTTGACTCTATGTATCTCGTGATACATGTATTTGAGCGTATCTAGACGTATTAAAATCTGATAAAATTCGTAAAATTATAAAGTAAAATATATCTAATTAAATAATTAGCTCCTACTCTAAATTACCCAAAATAATCAGTGTTAAAATGCGAGAAAAAGAGGATGCAAGAAAAAACAAAAAAGTTTTAAAGCTTTGATTGAGAGAAGCAGATACGGAAGTGCTGTTTGGCCAAAACAATTTGGCTCAAATTGGCCAAAAATTAAAAAGACTATAATGATTTTTTCTTATAAAAATAAAGTTAAGTTTTTCTAAAAATAAAGTTATTGATTTTTAGAAAATATTTATTATTTTAATAAAATGGATTATTTGGATCCTACAAAGTATTTAATAGTATTATTCTTTTTTTAATTTTTAATTTTTTTTATCAATTTATTTTTTCTTCTTAACATATTTTATTCATTGTCTTTTAGAAGAAAATGATGAAAATAAATTACTATTAATTTTTGATAATTGAGAATTTCGTTTGCACCCGCCCTTTGGACTAATCACAGCCTTCTAAACTCGATGGATAATGAGTCCGCTCCTCTATCCTTCTCTACTTAAATACCAAGCTTTGCATGCTGTGGGGCTTGAACCTGTGATCTCAGCCACAAATCCTCCACCCTTTTCCACAAATATTTTCTATAAATATTAATTCTTCTTTTAATCAAATGCACAAATAAATTATTTTATTTTTTGTTTAAAAAATTCGTTAAAATAACTTCAAAAAAAACATTTTGTTGATGGTTTAATTTTGTCCTTTAATAATTATATTTAATTATAGATAAAATTCATAATAGGTGTAAGTGTGAAATTTTCATAACTCATGAAGTGTAATTATTTGATTTTAATATATAAAGAGTGCATTCAAAATTGTGTTGTATTATAAAAAAAATTGATATATTAATTATTTATATATGAAGTAATTGAAATTAAATCTCATAAATGATTTTTAAAAATATTTTACAATAATGAATCTTACAAAAATAGAAATCAAATAACTTTTTTAATTTCATTTTATAGGTAAATTTGACAAATTTAAGTGCTTAACATGTAATCATTACTTTCATCATTTTTTTTAAAAAAAGACAATGGATGAAATATGTTAAGAAGAAAATAAATTAACTAAAAAATAAAGAATTAAAAAAGGGGCGATATTATTAAATATTTTGTAGAATCCAAAGAATTTATTTTGTTAAAATAATAAATGCTTTCAAAAATCAATAACTTTGTTTTTAGAAAAAATTAATTTAATTTTTATAAGAAAATATCATTATAATCTTTTTTCTCTTTTTGTTCAAATTTAGGTCAATTTATTTTTGGCCAAATAGCACTTTCCAGAAGAGAATTCAAGACGAGAGAGTCGTGGGGCTAATTTATTTTTGATGATGTTGTTGGCTACTTTGGCAAAGAATTCGGTCATTTTTGTCGTCATATTTTTCGTTTTAAAAATCACAACTTTAATTAATATTTTTAGAATATATTTTTTATTATATTGATATGAACTACTAGTACCTTTTGTATAATTTTTTAATATTAAATTTTTTATTTTGAAATAATAAAATAATTGATATAATTTTGAAAATTAACTCTAAAAAGTGTAAATTTGATAACTAAAAAGGACCAATTGAGCGAATGATTAGTTCCTTTAATTAACTCTTAATTGTGTGTGGGTTCCTCCGATGCCTAGTCTTATACTTATTCGTTAATCTCTCTCTTTCCAACTTCTTGTTTGTTGAAGGTAATAGAATCAAATCAAAAGATTAATAAGCGTAACAAATAAAAATTGGGCTATTTTTGGGAGAGAAATTATGACCGAATAATTAATTTATTTAATTTTTATGAAATTATATGCGTTCTCAAACATTTAAATAATTAAATTAAGCATATAAAATATATTATCTCTTTTAGTTATACATATCAATCTCAGAACTTGAAGGTTACTACCATATTATCTGTCAGGACACTGTGGATGGTTATATTAGAGCCAATATGATGAATATTGCTATATGTTTGAATACAAAGCTTTGTTTCTTAATCATAATTAAATAGTGTATTTTGATACATAATCATGATAAATTATATTAATTTGGTGTAAACATTACGGAGACCAACCAATGGAATATTTTTATAATAAAGCGTACTAAATACTGAAATGTTGTCACTTAAACCAATCGCATCAATTAGACACATGAAACTGCAACCACAAGCCACAGACGACCTAAGCAGTGACTTAGCAATCACAAATCATAAAAAGGGACACTTCCACTAAGCTAAATGACAAGCATGCACAACAGAGGAAGTGGTTTAAGCTAACCAAAAGATTTGCATAATTTCACAAACAAGACAAAATCCTCGAATAAAATGAAAAGCATGAGTTCCTCAAAATGATTGTATGATAGAATTTTCACCAGAAAGTTGATAATGCTTAACAGACTACAGAACCGACTCTTAATTGCTTATTTCTTCTCTTCCTTTTCTGCTTCAGCTGCCCTCTTCAACCTGACTCCCATATGGCGAGCATTTGCACGCTCAATACGCAGCTTGTCGTAGGCATTGAATGACTTCATCTCATCCGTGACCTTAACAAAATCAACAGTAGGCTGCTCCCTAGTAATGGGCAGGTATGGACCCTGGACCTGGGTGGCAGTAGCAAGTTCCTCTGCAGTAGAATCACCAGCCTGGAAGGGAGAGTAGTTCGAGGTGAATTTAATGCATAAGGTGTTTAGATACCATAACAGGAACCGAGGCTAGTACAGTAAAGGAAAACATTTTTTGAATTTACCTTGACTTTCTTAGCACGCCTTGGGAAGATAACTAGCTTAGCCTTGTAAGTCTTAAGCCTCTGGACATTGGTCTGGAGACCTTCCAAGGATCTGTTCCTACGGCGATGATCAACAGCAATGCCTATGGTTGGTGCGAGTTTTTTTGGAATACCAGCTGCCTGAAAACCAAAGATATAATGACAAGATTGAACATACACGCACTTCAAATTAATAGGCAGTTTAAAAAAAAGAACCAGGGAAGTATGGAACTTGACCCGGTTAGCATTAACAGAGAAGAATTTATTTTTTTACACAATGGATTGGTTTTGGTTGATTGGGCTTCTACTAGGAGCAAGTTATATAGCAACTGACATACAAGCAACAAGAATAGTACCTTCAGTTCTTCAAGAGAAAATCCCCTGCCTGCCCGGACTTTCATGTTGTATTTAAGGGTTTGTCCATGAACAATAGGTCGAAGTGATCCAGCAGTTGGCCTAGGGAAGTTCTTCACAGCCTTCTTCTGCCTCGCTATTGACAACACAATAAAGGAGGTAGGAAAATGTTAGAACTGTTCAACCAAATTTGATTCAAAATGAAAATAATCATGCCAGCAATTCAGTAAGCAGGTAAGCTTACCAGCACGTCTCCTTGTTTTCCTAGCAGGTTGGTTGAACCATGTCCTTACATAGTTCTGCCAATGCTTCTTGAAGTGCCCATTGGGTATAACGTTGTTGTGCTTCATGACTTACCTGCAATTGCAATGACATAACATGTCAAGCATACATCCATCACAATGCTACTCATGAGCAAAATAAAATACAACTATTCTATTTCCAGTATTTAGTTCTCCAGATTTTGATATTATTATTTTTAAGAAAATTCAACTTCAATGAAGTATTACAATAATCAGTAAAGCAAGCCAAAGAAACTGATAAAAAGCAATCACATACACAATAGCTATAGATGTACCAAGTAAGAATATACAATATATGTTCTTTGCACGCACTAAATACGATTTTTCTGGCATTACATATCTCCTAAAAGTCTAGTTCAAAACATTTCTTAGACACTTTCTTCATGACATCAAGAGGGCTCAGTTGGGAAATAGTTGTTTTTACAAAGAACCGAGTATATATACAGAAACAAAATCCTTCAGCTGCTATGAATAGTTAAATACACACAAAAAACCACATAAAGGCCAGATTTATACCGACTTCAGATCACATAAAGAGAGATTGAACAAGGCTTTCTGAGACTATACATAAACTGAATCCAATCCAAACACACATCAAATTTCCTAGTCTAATTGAACAACCACTACCCTACTCACACTGATTCGAACAAGTATTCTACATTGCAATCTTATCAAGGTATAGCAATATGCAAATCACGTACTTCATAACTAACAAAACTGAGGCACTACGCATAAACACACAAAAAAACTCCAAACTTATCAGTTAAGATGTAAGTTTAACGACCTAAACACACATTTTCAAATCAAACACATTCGCACATACAAATTCAATAAAATGAAGATTACAGGATCAACAGCGGAAAGTGAAGAGAGATTATTACTTGATAAATTTGTAGATTAAAGACTGAAACATACCTGGGGGTTTTGGAGCTAGGGTTCTGGAGGCAATGAAAGAACAAAGGACAGCAGAAGCTTTGTACTTCGATTTTATAGGGATGAACGAAAAACCCTAGATTTTAAAAGGCCTGAGAATGGATTTCGGTATGGGCTATT
Organism: Solanum aculeatissimum; assembly: GCA_038996855.1. Taxonomy (NCBI): domain Eukaryota; kingdom Viridiplantae; phylum Streptophyta; class Magnoliopsida; order Solanales; family Solanaceae; genus Solanum; species Solanum aculeatissimum. The sequence goes on from JBCEWC010018576.1 coordinate 9,023, forward strand.
GATTGGGCCAATTCACTCTGTTGGACTTGAAAATTCTTGTTCATCCGAATATGTTAATTCAATAATCTGGATACATTAATTTCAGTAATTCGGATATATTAATTTTAGTGCAAATTATAGAAATCTCATACTTTATAAGCTTAATTTCAATATAAACCAACTCTTTCTAAAATTACTAAAAATCCCTGGTTTTGGGGGGAACGTCGATACATAAAAATATGCACTGATACAATGCGGAATTTTAGGGTTATTGATGATCTGTGTGTATCAGTTATTAAAAATTAGACTATATCAGTTTTAATATACTGAAAACATTTAAAAACGTATCAGTAATTAATTTGTTGTTTAATTTCTTTAGGTATCAGTGAAACTAACTGATAGCTTATAAATGTGTATCATGTATAGCGAAATACGAGAATTTTAGTAATTTTTTTAAATGGTAGGGACTAATAGTAATTAAGTTTATAAATGTCGTGTATTTGTATAATTTTTAGTTAATTTTAACTCTTAAATTTAATGTATGATGCTTTAAATGTTGTTTGCTGATACTTAAAAACTGAATTAATGTATCAAAATTGTCATATTTTTTAAGAAATTTCTGTAAATTGAATAAGTATAGAAAAAAAAATAATTAACTATTTACACTATATAATTTATGTAAACTCAACAATTTGTATCCGTGAGAAGAAAATGTAAATAGTCCCAGTCCACTCTATTGGACAAGGACATAGCCCATAAGAGTTCAATTGGGTGCACAAATAGCCATTTTAGAAGGAAAGATTACGCGAAATAGCAAACATTTAATGGTTATTATGTATTTTAGTTATAGTTTTAATTACTTATTGAATACATTTATGGCCTGATTAATTTTGCTAGAATTTGTATAATTTTGTTCCTAATTGTATAAATTCAAAATTTGTGCATATACTTACCCTAGCTATTACTAAACAATTTGTTAATACCTTTGATTTGTATAAATTATGAAAAATTCATAAATAGTCATTTGTATATAATTTGTTGATACAACTAATTTGTATAAGTTGTAAAAAATACATGATTACATATACATAAATTGTATATACTTACCTTACTTGTATATTGACTAGTGAAATATATAAATAAAAATACTCATAACAAATAAAATTATCGATATAAAGCATAATTAGTCAAACTGTAGTTAATGAGCATGATAAAGTTATTTTTCTTATTATATAACATACGAAAATTGTGGGATGTTAGAGCATATATATATATATACTTGTACACATATTTATATATCTAAACATTCTAGCTATCGGTGTCAACCCCAACTTCACTTGTTCGTTATCACTAAAGTTCGTCGGCGTTTCAATTTGTCACCGGAAAATTGACTTTGCTTCGATGGACTTAATTTTGGCACATATAATTTGAAAATATATACTCTCTTTATTTCATATTAGATATTTCACTTTGCTTGTCCAATTTTAAAAAATCAAGAAGGTTTTATTATAATTTTTTTTCTTATGCGCTTAGGATCATTTGGTTTGAAACAGAGGTATAATGATTTCATATGAAACACAAAATTATTTTATCCCGCGTTTGATTTGGAGTATTAGGTAGTCTTTGAAATAAGTAATATAAAACAGATAAGTACATTGGATCCAGATGGTCGCACATACAATTTATGTCATCACATACATCCAGCTTTTACTTTGCAAATACATACATACAGTTGATCACACATGTATTCAAGTCCTTTGAAAATTACATACATACACATATAATTACAATAAGATATTGTATTCACATGACTTTCAATTAGGACGAGATATTATATGCCCATGAATATAGTGTATTTTAAAACATAACAAGATATTGCTATACTTCGTAAAGAAATAGGTCATAATAGCGCTCCTTATAAATTTTTTCCTTTAAAGATATCACAAAATTTATAAATAAATAAAAAAGAGAGAGAATTAAAGTTGTTATATCAGGAATAATTTTAGATATGCAGGTCCAAAATGAAGTATGAATTATTTTGATTATACCGCTAAAATTTTAGATAGTTTTAGAAAAATAGGAAAAAAAATTAAACAAGAATTTTACAAAGTATTATCTAGTCTTATTTTATAGGGGAATTTTCATAAATAACTTAGGCTCGAAACTTAAATGGTGAAATAGTTATATTTTACATAATTACACAACATAACCTCATCTATGTGACTTGGAGGGGAGGAGAGAGGCGAGCAAGATCGAGAGAGGGAGGAGAGAAATAAATTATATATGTATATTTTGTCAAATTGTGTGTGTATATATATCAAATAATTGTACATGTGTAACTAATATACATATGTATTTGTATATTTGGCAAGCGGGATTGAGAGAGAGAATGGAGAGAGGCGAGCGAGATTGAGAGAGGGGGAGAGAGGCGAGCGAGGGCAGAGAGTGGAGAGAGGCGAATTGTATATGAATATCTATCGAATTGACTATGTATATTTGTCAAAATAATCGTATATATGCAGTTGGTATACATATGTAATTGTATATCTGGGAAGAAATTGCAGAGAGAGAGAAGAGAGGCGAGAGAGAGGAAGAGAGAAGAGAGAAAATAGCAACAAACCCCTAATTATAGCAATAAAATCCTAACTATAACTATATATTATAATTTTTTTAAATTATAGTGATATAATGTAAATACATATATCATATGTTTGTTTAGTACTGTTATTTTTCCTTTTTAAATAACTAGTTTAGCGTACGTGCGTTGCACGTGCGTGTGACGTCAATATTATTAAATTAAATACTATAAATATTTGAAAATTTCTTAATATTTTTATAAGAGTATACATTTTTTGTAATTATTCATCCGATGTTCATAATCTTAGTATTGTCATAAGA
>JBCEWC010018577.1:0-11899 GCA_038996855.1 Solanum aculeatissimum
CTCATCGTATTGCATCAAATAGTTAGAGAAGTCATATATTATTTTATGAGTATTTTCTTATTAGGTAAATCAAAAATTAAACTGTTAAGGACCAAAAACTGATAAACCGAAAGCTGATAAACAATATCTTATTGGTTTAATATATTTAAAAATTGAAAATTGATAAACCGAACCCATAATACATAAAACCAAATTGAATCGACCGATGCACACCCATAACCTCCCCATTCCCTCACTCCCACTCCCGCCCCCAATTTTTTTAAAGAAACACACACACAAAAAAATTAGTACAATTAAGAATTTTTTATTATGTGTGGGAATCTATGGGTCTATATGGGTATCCATACTTTATCCATTTTGACCTTATTTGTATGAGCTCTTAAACTAGATCAACTCATATTTACCCATTTTGAAAATATGAGTGATCCATTATAATAAATATGAATTAAATGGACCCATTTTACCTAATATGGGTTGAAATTGCCACCCCTACAACTGCCAAACAGATCCCACAAAAAACTTTTTTCTCCAAAATTGTACAAATGGCTCCTAAATAATCTCTGCAGCTAAGGAGCTTCTGAACTGCCAATCCCTTTCCAATATGAGACAATAGGAAGGTATATGTTACACAAAACAAGTAACAACAATGAATATCTAAGACTGCAACCATGTTATTTGTTGATCAGGTTGGAAAAGAATGTCTTATAAAATGTTGGATAATTTAGAAACTAGTTAAGGAAGATCCGAATCTGATGCATGACCAGATGATTTCCTTGTTCTTGGGCTGTTCATCGTCGCTAACTGACTTTCAGAATTCTGCCTTACAGTACGTATGCTTGGAGGTCTTACCGTCCGTCCCTTTGGTGTTCCTGAAACAATGATCTCATGATAATGTTTAGACAATAAAAAACATTATGGACACTACACAATCAGAATCATTTTCCTTTTCTTTTGTGGCTTGCACAGATAGTTTATGATAAGGGAAGTCATGATGTCGGTAGACTAATCATCAGTTCATAGATACATAGTCCTAGCAGATGATGTGGTTGCTCCTATTTATGGTATTGGTAAGAATTATCACATTATAACTTTGATTGATATCAATGTAAAGGATCGTAAATGATAGTATTATTTTAACTGTGAGATAAGAAATTCTTAATATGATTACATCTACCTCTTAAGTGTTCCACACTCCTGGTGTTTAGCAAACGCAAACTTACTTTAGGGATTTGTTCTTAGTAATGAGCAAATAACAATAAAATGAGGAGTATATGTTGTTTCTGGCGTCCCTGAGGTTCTATTAGGCAGTTGAAGTTCCTTAAAATTTCAGAACTAGGTAAAGTAGCCTTTAGGAAAAGGAGAATTAGGAGAAAATGTTGCACAATATAGCTTTTGAACCAAGAAATGATACCTGGTTGCTTGCTCACTTTGATATCTGCAGGTTTCTTAATTGAAAGTCTCTTGGTCAAATTATCGAGAGATGCAGTATTCTTCTTTTCGGTTGGTGATGGAAGTGCATCATCTGCCGTTACAGGATCATCCCCACATGCTGAAGTTCCATCACTTCCTGATTCAGAATTTATGTCTCTGTGAATTGTGCTTGACTTTTCTTTCTCGGTCACCCTGTATGCAAACATGTGGAAAGGTATTTGTGTGACAGGTAGAGGATCAGATTCAGAATTTCCTAGGAAGGAGAAGCTCCTTAAGATCACAGCTTCAAGCTCGCCATAGTCGACTGGTGGCAATGGTGAGTCTTGTTGGCTGTGTTCAGGATTCATCACCAAGAATCTCTTCACATAGCGGAGAACCCTGCAGATGGATGAAAAACTCGGTCGTTGATATGGATCAGGATGCCAACACCTCTTTGTCAAGCTAGTCACATATTTTGGTGAGTAAAATGGGAATAATGGCCTCTCTCCTGCCCTTATATTTCTACTCATTTTGTCTCCTTGTAGATGACTATCTTCAAATGGAACTTTCCCTGTTAAAACCTCAAAACATATCATTCCAAAACTGTACACATCAGATTTCTCAGTATACTTGATGTTTCCTCCATTCCCTGACTGCTCTTGTTCAGCTAGGACTTCTGGGGCAAACCAAATGAATGGGAGTGTCCCATTATTTTGATTCACATTAGCTTTCTGAGGAAGGTTGATAGAAGATGATGAGCCAAATCCACAAACCTTTGCATGTAAATACCCTTCTGTAGATACGTTCCTCGCCTTGACAAGGATGTTGGAAGGACTTAATTCACCATGATAGATTTTCTTTGAGTGTAGGTATTCCATGCCTCTTGCAATCTGAAGGAGTAAATCAACTGCAACTGGAAGAGAAAATGGTACGCGCTTTCTTGGTCCACAGATCTCTTTGATATAACTAGATAAATCTTTGTTCATAAGTTCCATGATTAAGAAACATTCTCGGTTTTCTTCGTCAGTAAAATCACAGGAGATGTGCATTATATTTGGATGCGAGAGATGCAGTTCTTGAGAAATATCTGGAATCAAGGGCTTTATATCCCCAAACAAATGCCTTAAACAGAAGGTCTCCCCCAACCATTGGATCTCCTTGTATTGGCTTCCACTACCTAATCGCCTTCTTATATGGTAATCCTTAGAATTTACAAGAACTGAGCTAGGTGAAAGCTTATGATCACTTTCTGTCTCTATGTCATTTAAGTTCTTCAAGAGGAGATCAGCAAGTCGCTTCTCATGCTTTGTCAACGTACATGAACCTGAATCCTTCTTCTCTTGAATTTTGTTCTTCAAAATCCACTTATCTTCATTCCAAACTAAGCATACCCTTTCGCAGAACTTCTGGGAAACCATGTAGTGTTCTCCGAATTTCCATTGGAATATTCTTGGGTCCTTACACTCTTTCTGATACTTCATCGAGTAAATGAATCTCTTCTTTTGTATCTCGTCATGGTCACTACCTGAAATCTCTCCTGCTATTTCTATGGCCTCGATGACAATTGGCACACAAGAGAGCAAATTGTGGATGTGAAATTCAACACAATCTCTATTCTTATAGAGAACTATGGCTTTTGCCCAAAAATCCTTATGTTCGAGGGATTGCCTGATGTACTGTTCTGCTTCTTTGAACACCCTGAGAAGCTCTCTTAAGGGGTTCTCAAGAATTTTCCATTTCATATTCTTCTCTTCAAATCTTAAGTTCTGTTTCATCATTTCTGCAATTGTCTTGTACGCACATTTGAGCATATCCACCAACAAGCAACATTGTCGTTGATTTATTTGTATCTCATCTTGGAATACCATTAGAGCTTTGAGACTCCCAATTACCTCTCCTATCTGCCTGAATTCCTCCAACGCCGGCATGATTGGACATAAACCAGAGATGGATCTGGCAATAAACATATCAATCAACTACTAACCTGAACATATATTTTGAAAGGAAAAAAAAAATAGCTTACCAAAAGTTAGGATTTTTGAAATGGGGTTCCAATAAATCTAAGGGAGATCAAAGCTGCTCTTGATTAAACGTCAAACGCCAAACTGCATCGTCCAGTTCTTGAATCACAACCTGAGGGGATTCAAGAACTGGAAAATGTGAAATTGAATTGAATCTGAGCTTTGAGGAAAGCACAATAAAAAAGAACTTGATTGCATTACTATGACGATGAAATCACAAGGGGACAATCAAGCTCTCTTGGAATTTTCAGAATTACAGAAACTAAGAAATATGTTTTGAAGGAGGAAGTTGTTGGATGGCCCAACACTTGGCAGATTCTCTACTAATTTTAGCTTGTGCCGAATTGCACGTTTTAGGCCGGCAAAGTTGTATATTCAATTACGTGCTGTTGGAGTTTGTAATATGTGAAATGGTATCATTTGTGTATCGTTAATTGCAACTTCCCATAAACTAGCAACTTTTCAACACATTTCATTTAAAGTTAATGCATTCAAATGGTATTAGTCTAAGAATAATAGAAACCAAGATATTAGGACAAAATCAATTTAGATAATTGCATCGAGTGTTTGTTTCATTGGTAAGGACTAGGTATTCCCATCTTTTTAAAATAAAATATAACAATATCAATGGATAACTATCAATCTATCACACAATAAAGTTACAAACAACTCTTTATATAAAAATTTGAGAGGATCTAACTACAATTAATAAAACTCTAATATATATTTTTTTACAAATTAAACCTACATTTACTGTCAGAGTAAAGTGCACAATCCAATAGTTAATTATTTATCTCAATAAATTTGAGTACAAGAAGGTAGATCCTTGCCCAAGAGGTGGATCCACCGCTATCATTTTATTTTATTTTATTATACAATAATAACCATATAACGAAGTTATACAATTAAAATAAATATTTATATATTAAATAAATAAGCAACAATTTAGATTTTACAAAGATGTTTTATATTTTCCAAAGTCTTTATTTTATAGAACAAGTGTTTAAAGAATAAGCATTCCTAATGTAAACCCTTTTGTAATTAGTTTGATGAATTGTTTTATCAAGGCATTTTTTAACAATGAACGATTTCAACTAATGCCAAGTTCGTCACTATTATTTTCTTACAATAGATGAAAACGGAAAATACCCAAATCTGAAATGCCCAGTGGCACTGTGACAGTGTGAAACTTCGGAAAACTCCTCGAAGAAGCAAAAACCACGCTAAGAAGGATTTCCGATTTACATTTCTCCGGGGAAAGGCCGGCAGAAAATCTCCGGGGATATGCGGTGGTACGTCGTTGCTTCGCTTCTCACCGTTCTCACCAGCTCACAGGTTTCTCTTTATTCCATTCTCCATTTTCTGGCTCTCGAAGTTTCGTTTTCCGTATCATATCTGATCTGTGTTTTTTACCAATACTTAGAGGATTAGCTCATCAATATGAGTGTGAAATTGCTAAGCATTGAATCTAGAAGAGTAAAATCAAGTTTACTTTTCATCACGAAGCGTATTGCGCCGATTAATTAGATTTTTCTGTAAGCGTTTTTTTAGTTTAATTAGTGGTTTAGTTGCATATCAAGGATCAGTTAATTGTATATTAGATACATGTAGGTTGATACTTCTGGATTAATGTTTGAATTATGCATCATCTGGCAGGGAATTTTGACGACTCTATCTCAAAGTAATGGAGGATACAAATATGATTATGCTACGGTTCCTTTTCTGGCTGAAGTTTTCAAGGTATCATTTCTTAGATTAGCTTTCTTCGCCTAAGAGCCGTACATTGTGTACTATCATTATTAAAAATACTAGAATTTGAGGAATTCTATTATTTGTTATAGCTTCCAATTAAATCTTATCCAGAAGTAGAAAGGGACCTTTAAATTGGATTCTCATTCTTCTTATACAGTTCTATCACGTTCTGGTCCTTCAAATTCAGTGCCGTGATTTCCGTTATGTTCTATATGAAATAAATAAACTAGAATGAAGAGCTGTTGAGAATCCTCCCCTTCCTCTTTGCTTGCAATTAAGAACTTATTAAGAGGTAGGAACTAGAAAGGAACCTCTAAATTGAAAACAAGGTTCATTTTTCCTGTATCAGCTATCTTATCATGTACCCTTTATTTAAATTAATGTTGTGATTAACATTTTAAGCCATACCAAAATTAACATCAATCTTTCCTGAACATTTTATCATATCTTTGTTCTGACCAAAAGCTGGGTATGCGTTTTACACTTTTGAACATGTAAAGAGAGCAAAACTATTCTGTCACCTGACTTTTGGATGCATTTAATATAGAATGTTGCTCTCTTAATCTTCAGCTTAATGAAACGGACTACTGCTATGACTATCCTTTTTTCCTTAAAAAAGTTCTCCTCGTATTGATCATCAATTAGAGAAATCTCTTTAAATTATAGACAATCCAGTTTGACTGGATATCTACTTTTGGAAGGAACTTCTGGAGAGGGCATCCAGTGGGGCTATTTTCTGTGTAGTAATCCATCTTACCTGATAGTTACTTCTCCATTTGAGGATCTTCTCTGAGATTTTCCTCCTTCCTTTACTTGTCAACCTGCAGCTTCTAGTATCCAGTGTCTTTCTTTGGAGAGAGATGCAAAACTCACCACCTCCTAAAATGACGATGGATTGGAAGAGTGTTCGCTTATACCCAATTCCATCTATCATTTATCTCATCCACAACAACGTGCAGTTTGCTACATTGACTTATGTAGATACATCAACTTATCAGATAATGGGCAATTTAAAGATTGTTACTACGGGAATATTATTCAGGTGCTGTCTTTTCTGCCCAGTTTCTCTACCTTCTTTCACTTCCTTTCATTCAGCATCAATTCTTTATTTCCTGTATTGAAGTTGCCAAGTTGGTAAAATAAATTAGAAGATTATCTTTCACATTTTAGGTTGTTTCTGAAGAGGAAGCTTACAAACTTGCAGTGGATGGCAATCCTACTTTTGGCTGTTGGAACAACCACAAGCCAGGTGCTTATGGAATCTGTTTGCCTATTTCTAAGCATTGTGATTTGGGCGTGCTAAACTATGTCATGCATATAAATTTTCATTTAGAGACCCGATCTGAAACCTAACCATGTACGTTGCTAAAACTGGCATGCCAAATTGAAGTCCTGTATTCCAGCTATTTAATTGGAAGCATTATTTGTTCATCATGAAAGATGGTTATGACTCTGTGATTGCTCAGACAGATTTTGTGCTGCGAGTATGTAATGGATTGCTTCATTATAGGATTAAGATTGACAGTGAACTACCTGATGGTATACCAGTTTAGTGTGTTCTGTTTAAAAAACATGTCCAAACAAAAAGAGAGTATATGCTAGTAGCCTCTCTACTGTTTTTTTGGGCCAATCATAGATCAATTTTGAGAGCCATCTTGACAAGATGTTTTTTGGTACTGGATGTCTGCATTATAGTTCAAGCTTAATCTAATGACTACTCCAGTCTCCAGTACACTTATCGTCAAGTATACATATATTATAGAAAAGTAGATGTCATAAAGTTGCCTCTTTTGTCACCCTCTCAAAGAAATATAGTGATATTCTCTGCTCCTATGTATGGAGCGCTCTATCCATTTTGAGATGTAAAAATATTTGACCCTATTCTATTTCTGAAAAAAATTTCACAACTTTCTAGAACTCAAATTCATTGGACTATTCAAATCTTGAACTTTGATGTGATGTTTTCTCTATAACATGATAGTAACATGATGTCCAGCCATTTATTTAATATTTACTTTCACTATTAGGTCAAATTTAAATATTTTGTCCATCATAATACCATAATATGAAATGGGATTGAGGGAATATTAATAATTGCTGTGCATTTGCCTGGTGTTCAACACAGGTGAAAGGCTGTGGAGAGGCTTCTTGTGACTCATTCTTTTCATCACCCATTCAAGGATATTTGTTTGGTGTACTCTCTGCTTGTCTTTCAGCATTAGCTGGTGTTTATACTGAGTTCTTGATGAAGAAGAATAATGACAGCCTATACTGGCAGAATGTCCAATTATACACGTGAGTTCTTCCTGACCAAGAAATATATACTGGGTCCGTTATTGAATGCAATTGAGCTTATTCTCTCGTACATATGTTAAAACTCCAAAGTGGAAGACAGTTTCATAGGACCGTAAAGGGAGATTGACTTGAATCATGTTATGTGATCAGATTCTATTCTAGTGGTACATGCCCATGAAATTGATCTGTTAAATTGAAATAGTGTGTTGTATCTACAGATTTGGCTCAATATTCAACATGGGACGACTTCTTATGGATGATTTTAGAAGTGGGTTTGAGGAAGGACCGTGGTGGCAGCGCCTTTTCAATGGATACGACATGACTACATGGTTGGTAGTGTTAAATCTTGGAACCACTGGCCTTTTGGTTTCATGGTTGATGAAGTATGCTGACAATATTGTAAAGGTACCTTGTCTTTCTGAATTAGATGCATTCACTTTCTGTGCTGAATGCTAAATATCTTTTGTATTTATATAGTTGGGTTTTTTTGTCCCCAATGGATTCCCCTGATAGCGTTTTAGATTTTGTTTGCTCTATGATAGTGTACTAGAGATAACATACTAGTGCTCTCTCTTTTGTAACTACTTTGCATCTTCTAGATGCCATGTCATCAAAAAAAAAAATCTGATCACATTTAATATGTTTGTTATGAACTGTACATATCATAAAAAAGTATTGTTTAATTCCCCTGGATTTTCATGGTAACTGTCTCTCTCGTTGTACTTTTAGAGTTACGAAGCCTGCAAAATAACTTTAAAGAATTTATAGATTTCTATTTCTGATTCTCAAGTGAATTATCCAGGGGATGAGAAAGCTGAGGAGTTATTTTGGATGGCATCTCTGCTTAGAAATTGAGAGAGGATAAGGGGAAGGGGTGGTGGCAGGAAATGTTTGTAGTTTCTTAATGAGAAGGAGCTTTTTAAGAGGAAGAAAGACAAGGGCTAGACTGTTTGGGTTCATTTGGTTGAGAACAAGTTATCCCGGTATTTATTATCTTGGGATAGAATAAGTTATTCCACCACGTATATGAAATAACTTATCCCATCACTATGGTAGAAATAATCCAAAGACTACTAATACCTTCAACTAAAAGCATGATAAAATAATCTTGCATTTTATCCCGGGATTATAACTCACACCAAATGACTCCTTTAGGGAAAAAAAGACTAGCGTCATGATATCGACATCTCATTATCTTGACTCCTCCACTATTGCTATACTATATCTCATTATGTCGACTTCACCACTATTTCTAAAGATACTTCATTTTTTGACTCCATTCTTGCTATAGTTTAGCCTTAACCCAGTGTTTTTAATTTGATACTTTATGGTCAACCTGGCTTTGACTTATTGTGTAACTGGTTGATTTACTATATATGGAAACTTAAATGAGCTATTTGAAATTTGATTATCTTATCTAGCACCAGATTTTACTGATTTGTTTCTCTAGTCATTTGAGCCTTATTTTTGTGATTTGTTCATCTTTTGAACAGATCATTCTGGTATTACTTATCAAATGGAAGTCTTTGTTTTTCCTCAATACACGATTCTAATCTCTAGATAGAGTTTTTAATCTTTTTTTTCAAATGTTCTTATAGTTTTATTGTATTTCTGCAACTTTTTATGTCAATCATTTTCGCAATCGATAGCTGAAAGTGTTATAAGAACCTGTCATCCTGGAACACAAATTTATTTGTCAATAGGGAACCACACAATTGCTTGGAGCCACCAAAGCGCGGGATGAGCCAAAACAAGAATAGAAAGAGCTCATGTACTTGGTTGGATGCCATTGTGAATGGAAATGACATTTATATCCAGACACAATTTCTACTTCAAATACTCTTTTTCAACTTCGATGTTGAAAACTCATTTTTTTCATCTTCAACCAAATATATTCCAAACGCTACGAAATCCCTTAGTTGAAGTCTCTATATGCATCTCAAATCTTTTTTGGCAAAATAACCAAACCATAGGCGTTAGTTTTTGCTTTTTTGGATAGAGTTGGTGGAGAAGTCTAGGGCATCCACTTCTGCTGAATTTGTAATTCTTCTGGTATCAGATTTATACTAATTGGTTCAATGTTCTTCAACAATGCAATCCGTTAATTATATTCCTTTCACTCATTTAGCTTCTACATAGAACATCACATTACCATACTAGTTATCAGTAAAGCTTGTTGCATGGCCATATAGCTAGTCAATTGTAGCATTTTCATTGATGTTAATGTTACTTAAAGTAAGAAGCTAAGTAGCAGTTTAATGCCTATCTGTTATTACAGTGAAGTTATAGGTTAATGTAGTCAAATATACAGAATTACTTTAAGATCCTCACACGCAATTTTCTCTGTGTGTAATAGCAGAACTGTGTGAATGTCATGTTTTATTTGGAATTTTGTTTGCTTTTCTCTACGTTGAATGAAGCTAAGTAGGAGTTTAATGCCTATGTGTTATTACAGTGAAGTTATCGGTTAATGTAGTCAAATATACAGAATCACCTTAAGATCCTCACACACAATTTTCTATGTGTAATAGCAGAACTGTGTGAATGTCATGTTTTATTTGGAATTTTGTTTGCTTTCCTCTCTGTTGAATGATTGCTCCTTTGCCCTTTCTTTTGTTTCTCTATCTGAATAATCAGATTGTTACCTATTCTTTTACAGGTATATGCCACCTCTATGGCAATGCTCTTGACAATGGTGTTATCAGTTCTACTCTTCAACTTCAAACCAACAGTACAAGTAAGTTGCAGGGGAGCTGTTCCTAATTTACACTGTTTCGTAATTGGCCCTTATACTTCATAACATGTCGTTACTGTGTTATTGCCAGTTTCTTCATAGTTTTTATCTTTGAATTTGTCTATTTGCAGCTCTTTTTAGGTATCATTATCTGCATGATGTCCCTACATATGTATTTTGCTCCTCCTAGCACACTAGTGGATTTGCCTTTGACAGTAAAACCGGTTTCTGAGAGTGTATCTGAAGTTCCTGTTGAAAGAAAAATAGATTCCTGATGTACAAAATACTGCCACCATATTTTTCCTTTGATTTTTGCGAAGCTATTTACAAGTTTGGGGCTCAAGGAATGTAAGGGGCTGAAGGGTTGCATGACCATCACTTGGATCTCAGGAAATCAAGATAACATGATTCCAGAATAGAGGTTAGAAGCTTTCTGATGATAGGAGCTTCTTACTGCCCTGGTAATGAGCATGAAAGTAGGACGAGCACTGTCAATCGTTGATGTCTTCCTTTTTTTTAACCAAACCCAGTACAAACTTAATGGCACAGAAAAAAGCACTTTGCTTTTTATGGTGTCACCAGAAAACACAGGAAATCAAGAAATCACAAGCAAAGACTAAAATGGGGGATTGCATTACTTCTATAGTGTTCTGTAGTGATTCATATCCAAAGTTAGCTAGTATAGGTACATGAAACTTTTGAGTGGTACAAGTTGCATAAGAAACAGCAGGTTTTTGTTGTGCCATAATATCTTGTGCTTTAACTGTGAAGATTGTGTAATTGCATGAAAGAATAGCTTAGTTATTTACCTTTTCATTGTAGTTGTAACTCTTTGACCACCAGGTTGGTGGAACATCGACAAGTCATTCACCGAAAGACAGCTAATTACCTTGAATTATCTCATTGCTGCAAAAACTGTTCGAGTTAAATAGCTAAGCTACATTGTTAAAACATTTTCGATGGATTATCATTTCAGTTTGAATCCCCAAAAATTAGGCTTAATAGTAGTATCTTTTTATTTATATTATTATACAGGTGTTTCTAGCAAGTAGTAAAAATCACAATATTTTTAAGAAATAATGTATTTTGAACCCATAGTTTTGAAACAAGAAGTTTAGTGTATGAAGTTAAAGTTATAACCCTAAATTTGGCTCTTCGGAACACAGAGAGTTTAAACGAATAGCAGCCACAATTGGTAAAACTATGATTGAACGAATTAATTGTAGTACTTTTGGTTATCGATTTTGTGGTGTCTAGCATTTGACAGAACATCTACTTTCTTGCTACCATTCAATATATGCAAGCGTTAGCCCACCTACACTGTATCACTGATTGTAAAGTCTTCCTGTATTGATTTCAAGCATTAAAGTTGATCATTTCTCAGAGTCAATTATTTAAAACCAACATTTTTAATGATTGCAGACAAGAAAATAAGTATATAATTTTCTTACTTACAGTAAGTTATATCGAACATTCTGGACATCATTTTTTGAAATTTGGACTTTACTCATTTCTCTAACGTAAAAATTATGGTTCAAGGGGAAAAGAAGAAAAGCACCAGAGAACATTAGTGGTTCCTGTATGTATTTTAAGAAAAAGTAATTCTATACTGTTATAAAACTGAATCTAAAATTATACTGGAATTAATTTAAGGCGGAACAACAAAAACAGAAGAGGAGATTTCTCA
>JBCEWC010018578.1:0-11899 GCA_038996855.1 Solanum aculeatissimum
TGTATATATTTTTTATCTTCTTTATCAAAGTTATATTCTATATCCTTTTTTAATTTTTTCTGCAATGGTTTTAAATTCACCTTTGAACCCAGTCCTTTCTAAAAAGATCTCCAAAATTGGAATGTAAATTGAGCTCCTCTGTTGGAGATGATAGACAAGGGGACTCCATGCAATCTCACAATCTTACGGATGTACAACTTGACATACTCTTTTATAGTGTCAGTCATCTTATTTGCTAAGAAGTGAGTTAATTTGGTCATCCTATCCACAATCACCCATATCGAATCATGTTGCTTCTGGGACCTCGGCAAATCGGTAATGAAGTCTATATTAATCATCTCCCACTTTCATTTAGGAATCTCAAAGTTTTGAGCCAATCTACATGACCTTTGATGCTCAACTTTGACTTCTTGACAATTTGGGCACATGGAGACAAACTCAATAATATCTCTCTTTATTAAACTTCACCAATAAACTTCTCCCAATTTATGGTACATTTTAATAGCACCAAGATGAATGAAATACCTAGAGTTGTGGGCTTCAGCCATAATTCTATCTCTAATACCATCAACGTTCGGAATATACAATCTACTATTCTATCTTAACACACCATCTCCTCTTTTGGAGAAAACCATCACCTTCTGTTAATGGACAACTTCCTTTAACTGAAGTAGAACAGGATCTTGGTCTTGCTTCTCTTTTACCTCTGCCACTAGAGATGATGCAGACGCATTTTGAACATTAACCCCACCCTCTTCATTCTCCTCAAGTTACACTCCCAGTCGAGAAAATCTATGCACTTCCTTAGCCAATTCTTTCTTTCCTTCCTCCACGTGGGCAAGGCTACCCATAGACAACCTGTTAAGAGCTTCAATAATAATGTTAGCCTTACCTGACTGGTAGAGAATACTTATGTCATCGTCCTTGAGCAATTTTAGCCATCTCCTATACCTCAAGTTGATCTTTTCTGGTTGAATACATATTGCAGGCTCTTGTAGTCAATGAAAACATTTATATGCACTTCATACAAGTAGTGGCGTCAAATCTTAAGTGCAAATACCACTGTTGCCAACTCAAGATCATGGGTTGAATAATTTCTCTCATGGACCTTAAGTTGTTCGGAAGCATAAGCGACAACCCTTCCCTTCTACATCCGTATAAATCCCAATCCCATTCTTGAGGCATCACATAAATTACGAATTCATCAGTCCCTTTAGGCAAGGTCCATACTAGGGCAATAGTCAGCCTTGTTTTCAACTCTTGGAAGCTCTTCAACATTTATTAGACTATTGGAACTTGACTTTCTTCTGAGTTAGTCTAGTCAATGGTGAGGATATGGAAGAAAATTCTTCAAAAAATCTACGATAGTAACCTACTAAACTCAAGAAGCTCTTTATGTCGGTTAGAGATGTAGGTTTGGGCCAATTCTTAACCATCTTAATCTTTTGAATGTCCACTCGAATACCATCGCCTGAGAGAATATAGCCTAGAAAAGCTACAGACTTGAGCCAAAACTTACACTTTGAAAATTTTGGTTATAACTCATTATCTTTGAGAGTCTATAAAGCAATGCAGAGGTGATTAGCATGTTCCTCCTCATTTCTAGAATACACCAAAATGTCATCGATAAATACAATCACAAACATATCAAAGTATTGTCTATATACTTTATTCATCAAGTCCATAAAGGTTGCAGGTGCATTTGTCAACCCAAAGGACATCACTAAAAACTTGAAATGACCATATCGGGTTCAGAAAGTTATTATCAGGATGTCAGAAAGTCTATCTTGGAGAAAATAGTGGCACCCAGAAGTTGGTCAAACAAGTCGTCTATCCTTGGAAGGGGATACTTATTCTTGGTTGTCACTTTATTCAATTGGCGATAGTCAATTACCATGACCTGAATTTTCATGTCATGATGGCGTCTGTTGGATTCTGCCTGTAAGCAAGCCAAAACCCAATCCTAAGGTACAAGTCTGGTATGTCTAACATAGCAATATTAGCCATATATGCATAATCCAAGCACAACCTACCCAGAATCTAGAAGTCAATCATCTTTACAGAGCTACTATAGACCCACACACATGCTCATATACATACGTAATAATAATAATATACATAGCCAAGAGAAACTCCTACATAAAAAGTCACAACTATAGAGTACAAGGCCAAGTCTGAGTATAATATACGACTGTCAAAATAGAAGGAGACTGTAGAATGTCCAAAGTTGTTGATGCTCACCAAAGTCTCCTGACTCGTCCACAAGCCTCTAAGTCAGCGACCTTAGCTAGTACCTAGACCTACACCATGGAAAGATACAAAAATATAGGGGCGAGTACCGGTAACAGACACCTAATAGGCATCATCAGCCGACTGCGTGAAATACTATAAATATAGTATGCCTAAATGTAGAAAATATAGTAAAGCTAGCAAATCTGAACCCAGGTCAAGGGATAAGAATATCTAGAAAATCACAGAACCCTCTAACTGGATAACCCACATAATGTGTAGTGATACCGATTGATGAACCTAATGACCCAGTGCCAAGTACGTCTGTGGCATTCAGAGATCTAAATGTGCAGAGCTAGAAGAACCAACAAAGAAAAAGCAGGAGGGGCCAACTGAGTCGTACCTAACTGTGTACAATGCAACCAACCAACGAAACCTAAATGGAACCATATCACAACTATCATTGGACTGTGGTATAGTGTTGTACGTGGGTGTAAGGCCCCACTATCTAAGCATATACACCGACTGGGCTCACATAAGCCCTAAAGGTACACCCACTCACAATCATAGGGTGTCTATATATAGGGATACAAAGATCAGTAACTGTTTACAAAGGACTCAACCACCCAACTACAAAAGTCATAACAAAGCCCAACTCTCAGTATACACAGTCAAGGGGTCAAACTAAACGTAGCTGTAAGGCCTTAATGTCTATGCTTGTACATCGCCTAAGCCCCCATAAGCCCAGAGGGTACACCCACACACAACTAGGGTGCGTATAGGTGTAGGGATACAAGCATTAGTAACAGATAACTTGATGTCTCAACCAATGCAGAACACAGTATCACCTAAGGTCTCTAACCCCTAATTGATATTTGAGGCCTCCAACCTCCTTCCCAGACTGGCCTCCGGTCGGGGAAAGAAAATCATAAGTCAACCAAGGCTAGTGGATGACAATCAATTGGGCCTTCAACCCAAAAACAATCAAGCAGGCCTCCAACCCAAGGGCGATTAAATGGACCTCCAACCCAAGAACAATCACTGCTTAGCTGGTCCCCAATGTCTTTGTCTCTTAAGTCAATCGTGTGTATATATATATATATATGTCATTATATAGGCTCCAAATAATGTATCCCTAAGGCAGCACTGGCGTAAGTCTAGGCTAAGGCCCACAGAAAGCAAATAGCCAACATTATCAAACGTATCCAGAATAATTATCACAATCCCAGCTGATAACTATAACAAGTAACTGGGCTAATAATAGACAAAATTGCTGACACATGTAACCCAAAATCCTCATACAACAGGTAATCCAACCAACCCAATTCCTATAATAGGATGGAACACAAAACCTAAATCTCAAACTTGATGCCTACATATATAACGGTGGAATGAATCCCCCGTGGAAGAAAGAATCCCCCTAATCATGACGACAGTCACCTGATCCCGTAATGTATGTTTTGTTAAGCCATGACACCCAACCCTGTAAGGTATATGTAACTGTGTGGCTCTATGCGTAACAACTCTAGGGAAGCATCGACTTAAGCCTAAGATAAGGCCCATAGGGAATAGATAATCAAATATGTGTCACCCTTCCTGAATCACATGATATCCCAGCTGATAACACGGATAACTCATCCAGGTAACTTTGTGTCAGCTCACTGATAGTATGACAATCTCCAGAACAGATGGTAGTCCCAAGGACCAACTCATTTAAACATATCATAACCACAGAAGACCCAATGAATCCCATAGGATTAAGTATATATCTCTTTAACAAAATCACATCCCCATCTATATCTCACCAGAGGTGCAGCAGCATCGTATTTCATATCAAGAGTCATGGTGCCTAGTCATAAGTACAAACAACAACATTTTTCAGAATATAGCATGGTTCTCAACAACAAGTAAGTTTAGCAAATATATAATGGCTACCAGTCTAATATATAGGCATGTATGTCACATAAATAGTATAGAATCATACCTAACCAGAGACAATTATATCACAACCAGCTAGTCAAAAGTACTCAGAATAAATATAGAAGTCATAATTGTACCATAGGTATCTAGAGCAATCAGGGCTATCAGAATCAATTATATACCAGGACAAGTCCCCAACACAAAGTATAGTTAGCAACTAGTCTCCCAACTATTATATCTTCGTAGCACAAGGCTACACTCACATACACACAAGAGTCAAGCTAGAATACATACATGTACCATGGCATCGACCCATATCCAACCTTTACTAATCCTTTACACAGTTTAACAGAACCAAACTATATAGTACATAACATAGTAACTAGCATCTCACATTGTCATACATATGATATACTCAGTAAAACTATCCTATATATAACACATCCACACATTTCAGTTTAGTCTAAGGTTTAAGGAAGCCTAGCCTACCTGGAAGGTGGTTCCTCACGCTCTTGATTGTCTATTCGATCCTTTCCCTTTCTAATCTCTTCTAGACGCTGTTGAACTATCAAAACATGTCCTGCCTTGTTTATTCTGGGTGTTGATGTTCTATCCAAAAGTTTGAATGTTCTACATTCTAACCAGATTTATAGAGGCTTTCAGATGGAAGCTAGGGGACCTCAGATCAATCATCTTAGTTTTGCAGATGATATTATCATTTTTGCTTCTACAGACAGATGTTCTCTTCAGCTTAAGCAGAACCTAGCACCAGAAACCAACAAGCAAAATTCAACCAACAAGAAAATCACATAATCAACTCTCGGGATTCGTTTGAAACCCTATAAACACAAACCATATATGCAACCCTATTAAATTCAACATTCCGAACTCAATGATGTCGTTAGAAATTAAATATGAGATTTTCTTGACCCACAATCCAATTAGTCACAACTAGGACAACTTAAGGCACAACAATATCAAAAACACTAATGGAACACTCAAAAATTATACCAAGTCTCGTTTTAGTGCTAAAATTACCTCCAAAATTAATGAGACGATCAGAAATCGAATCCGGACATCTGGACTCAAAACGTTGACCTAGCGTATGGAAATGAGTCAAATGACTAGGATTCATGAGTTTGGATCTAAGTAAATGTAGAATATATCTTATGAATTATTTATTTTTAGATATTCAAACTTAGATAAATGATCCTATATCTTATTAATGTGAACTAAGTGTATCTCTCTTATTGGTTAAATGACAAACAAATTTATCATGAGAGGATTTTCACTTTATTTATTTATAACATAAATGCAATAGTTTTCTGGGGCGACCAGATACATCATGTGTACTTGGGAAGACTTGTTTTGGAAAGTGAAAGGACAAAAGTTGGTAGATTTAAATTTGGGAGTGTATGGGCCGTTTGGATTGGACCGCTATTATCTATCTCTGTATATGTTTTGATTTGGAAATATAACGGCCCAATGCCCATATTTAACCACAAAAAAAAAAGACATAAATAAATGGATCTTATGAATTGTATTAATCAATATTGTTGTCACTTTCTAAGTATATAGACGGCAAGTTGAATACGAAAGCTCCTTAATGACAAAATATCCGTGCGATATATTTTCTATTTATTTTCAACAGTAATTTATTAAAATTTATGGTATGTCATACCAACTGAAAGTTTATTCCTAATGATTATTGAATACTCCTTCAGTTTAAAAAAAGAATAATTTACTTTCTTTTTTGATTTACTTTTAAAAGAATGATTCTTTTTTTTTTTGACAAAATTTAATTTCAACTTACAACAAAGCATGTTTAAAGTCACATTATTAAAGGGCATTTTGATACATTCAACATAACTTTAATTTATAACCGCAAGAGTAAAAAAATTTCTTTCTTTTCTTAAATTCCGTATCAAGTCAAAATAGGTCATTCTTTTTTAAACGAAAAGAGTAACTATTTTTCCTGGTATTTTTTTTCTTTTTCTGACGAGCATTCATACATGAGTGCAAAAGTTCTGATATGAATATTTTCCTCTTCTTTTTCAAAATATATATCTTTTGCATCTATCGTCTCCCCTAATCTCACCTTTTCATCGTTCTTTAAGAACATTTCTGCGGTAGGATTTGAACATGCACCTAACCCAAACATCAGGCGTCTCGTTAGCCCTTACTCTGTTGGGAACATATCGGATATTTTATACAATAATGTCAAGGTACCAAATTCAGTGCTTTTAGTGGTACAGAAACAAATTTCTGTCAATCACTCTTTTCAAGTAGAGAGTCAATGAATACTAGTGAAAATTCCACAAAAGTCAGAAACACAAACCAACAACAAAGAAGCATTTCACAACTGTCTCGTTATAAAGCTCACAAGACTATGGAAAACCAGCAACAGGAGAAGGAAGAAAGACGATACTAAAGTACTTTGCACATGATCTCGAGCCTCAAAGACCATTTTATTCCCAAACGCAGGTTTCCTGCAAGGACACAAAATGTAAAATATACATACAAGTTTGATGCACATGAATACATCATAACAGATAGTTACAATCTTAACCAATGCAATGTTCATTCATAACAAGTATCTTGAAACTAAATAGGAAAAGAGCCACCTCCAATTCTAGCATGATTATGGAATCCGAGGAATTCCAGAAATACACAAGCGTGACAATAAACTTGAAGAATTACAATGATAAATGTCAAATGAACAAGGTCACATGCATCTACATCTTTCTAAAATCTCTCCTTTTCAGTATCAAGTGTCAACATTTGCATTTCATGAAGCCCAAAATAAAACAAATAAAAAAAGAAGAGTTTGTCTTTGTTTTTGTTTATGGATAAATTGTCTTCAGGAGCTTCTCCTTAGTCGAGTGATTAAAAAGAACTATCTCATCAATTAAGCAGTAGCATTTAGTTTGTGAGACAATTATTAAAGGGGTTCAGGCTCATATATTGGTGATGAGGCAAGGCAGCCAGGAGTTAAAGGTCAATACACATTGACCATCAGCTCATTGCCTTTACAAAGGGCTTATAAATCAGTCAAGAGGATTCACAAGTTTGAACAATGAGAATGCCTATGGACAATTTCAATACCAATGAAGCATAGCACTTGGAAGAAAATTCTGAAATTGATGAGGCATCTTGGAAACTGATTGAGGAAATTTGGAAAGAAATAGAGTTTAACCACCACCCACACCAACCCACAATGGTCCAGAAAATAACAGGGAAACCTAACATGGACTAAACCGCATAAACAACTCGCTCTTAAATTTTGAATAAGGTATCTAAAGAGTGATTCAAAAATGATACTAGAAACCCCTCCGGATTCTATGTTCAACAAAGTGGGAAATTTGTCAACAGCTGGCATTTGCCGGAACTTCAAGGTCTACAACCTTGATACCATTCTTGAGGTATAGAAGTACTAAGTGATAGCTTGTCCTGAAGATTATGAATGAGTATATGATAACAGTGTGATTGCACGATCATAGATAATAACATGATTCAGTACGAAGTAATAATAACTACCAAGTTTTTTTCAGAAAGCCGGAATTTAACAGGAACAGAACTTACAAGAATTGATAGAGACACTACTGTCAATAACTGCAACCGACTATTCTTACTTTGGTTAACTCCTTGTTTGTTAACTGACCACCAAAATACAAGATCCATCTCTCCAAATTTTATCGACTCATTTTTTGAATGACTCGCCATTTAATCAGTGAATTTTCCGGATCCTTGGCAACCCCTAAAAAGGCACAAGTAGCATAAAGGAAAGCAACAAGGATGTTGGCTCGAATTTGGATCCCCCAAAATCTCCAAAAAAAGAAAAAGATACCACATTTCTAATTAGCACTTGCATAACAAAAGGCAATCAAGTTCCAATAGAACCATATATAACCCCAAAATGAATCAGGGCATTGTAAGTGCCACATCCATCCCTATCATCAATATTGATCAACGTATATATGTTAACTGAACAAAACTGCATTTATCGCGATTAAAAACTGAAATATATGGTCCCCTCCAGACTGTCAGTGGCCAAGCAAATGGCCAAATCTTCCATATCTAGCCATTCTGATATAACTCCTCCAAACTTCCATTTTCCCTTTTTTGAACAATTTTCCGAAGATATCCATAGCATGTTGCAGGTGTACAAGAAGACTTTGGACTTGAAAATCGAAAAGAGAAAAAGAACTAAATTTCAACTTTGGCAAATTTGAGAATTTCTTCAAAAGAGGCAAAAAAAAATTTATAATAAGGGGAACCTGCAGCTGCTACCTTTTGGGTGCGCACAGGGTAAACCCCCGCTCCTATGCAATAGCTCGCAAACCACAAACGAGAGGTAACTCGCACTAGGCAAGCCCGGTGCGACAAGCTCGACCCAGAAGGCAAACTCCTTGCTTTTGCTGGCAAGTGGTTTTGAACTTGAGACCTCTACCATGGAAGTCACAGGCCCAAACCACTTGGCCACCCCGAAGGGTCAATTAACTTAACTTATTGATTATAGTTGATATTACTTCATAATAGTAAGCATGTTTTAGTGAGTGTTCTTTAATTGCTCCTCTTTTAGGTCATTTGTCTATAGCTTTCTTTAGCCTCACTTTGAGAAGCAATAATCAATATATTTTATTACAAAATTTAAAATTATCTCTTTTGAAGTAAGTCCATTCTTTTCCAGATTTTCAAGCCCACAATCTTTGTTTTACACATTCAATATGCTATGCATCTCAGTTATTTTAGTGAACTTTGTTCGAAAAATGGGAGAATGGAAGCTTGGAGAAGCTTTAGACCAGTTTTAATGGCAAGATATCAAAGTATTGGGCCATTTTCTAGCCATTTTTAGGGGGGCTGGAGATTGTAAAGCAGGAGCACACATCAAAAACTGCAATATATAGCTCCATTATGGATGTAAGTATGTAACATTCACTATCAAGAACAGTCTGGATGGAGCTATATATTGTTTTTACTTGTGATAAACTCAGTTACGTCCAGTATAGTTTCGACATCCCATTTTCATGATTTACTTAGTTTTTTTGTATCATTTTAGTTTTAAAGCCTAGAATACACTATTTTTCAATGAACATCACTTAATATGCAACGGAGTGTATCATTACCATAGTGCTAGTGAGAAATAGGCATTTCATCCTCCAAACCCACCAACCAACAAATCTGACTTCGTTATTCATGAGAGGCCAGTCAAAAACATTCATTGCTCAGGTAAAAACACATGGCTAACCATCTAGATTCATTAAACCAGCTTTGGGGCATCAATTAATCATAAGAAAGTAGAAAGACAAAGTACTATTAAGAAAACCCATCATTGCTAAATGCCAAGAAAAAATCATTTCCAACTATGATATATCTAATGAATTGTGGGTGAATCAGTATTCACATGGGAATAGAACTCACGATTAATCTACACAATGTTTCTCCTCATTAAGTGGAAAGTAGAAACTATTGCTTCTCAAACAGAGGCTAAAGAAACCCCAATATTTTAAGTTGAAACTTTTAAACCACATTGGAAATAAAGTGAAGCTTCTTTTAATACTACATTATTGAAACCCAAAATTGATTGATTAGATGCAAGCTATACTTGCTTGGATACCTGCCACACTAACCTTCAAATACTATTCTTACACTCCATCAATATTTTAAAGTCACCAACTTTTCTCAAGTGAACTTTTTCCTAAAGATTTTTGAGTTTATAATAGCAACCGTGAAAATAGTTCTTCATTCAATGACCCCATCTACCTGAGAATCTCTAGAGTCTAGTGAGATAAAATAGAAAAGCTTTCAATCAATTTACAAACAACTCTAATTGCAATTTTCCACAGAAGGAGTGATTTAATTTGTTTTCAAAATTATATGGTTGCCACCTTGTAAAGCATACTTATTTTTCCGCTAGGACCCCTAAAAACTCTGATACTACTGAAAACATAAGTTAACCAGAACGTTCACTATGAAAATGCATCAAAATGTGAAAGATGTCTCAGCCATTGTTTATGTATTTATTAATAGATACAACCTTGTCTATTTTACCTTGATTCCTAATCTCAGAGATTATGGATACCACTCCTTTTTTATAATTGAAAATTATGGGTTCCACTCTTATGAAAGTTGCTTATTTACACTGTGATTAATTAGTCATCAAATTATTAGCAATCAGTTGCCTGATAAACCAAAAACATTTTAAGAGTTCCATGATTGTCAACCACTTTACCATGAAATAAACTGGCTCTCAGCAACAGCTGGATCGAAAAGCTCATTTGGCCAAAGATAAAGCACAATTAAGGAAAGTTTTTGGTATTATTTTCCCTCTGTATCTTCTTTTGTTTTGTTACCTTTTCTTTCAAAAAATTAAGGGAAGTTCTAGGAAGGTTGGAACAACGGTAGGTCTATTTAGATGACAACCACAAGAAATCAAGATTCAAATCCTTCCCTAGGCAGAAAATGCTAGGTGGTCGATTTTTTTTCCCATCTCTTTACAGCTTGGAGGCAGAGTTACCTGGTACTTGTGATGGGTAACAGGTTAGTAATCGAGATGCAGCAAGAGCTAATAAGCACAACACATTATAAAAGGTCAGTTCAAGCAAATGATACTGGTTAGAATGAAAAAGAATAATTGAATCCCAATTTTCAACTCTAAGCAAGCTCAAGCACGAAATTTCATCATCAAAGGTCACCCTTAATCAAAATTCAATCCAAATTAAGCAAATTTGACAACGACTTAACAGACTAGAAGCGTAACCCTAATTTGTCTACCGGACAAGAAGAAATCTCCCTCATAAGCACCGAAACGAAATGATATTGTTAAATTAAAGTACCATATCGCCTAAGACGAAGAAGAAGAAGGAGAAGCAAGAATCTCCATCATTTTCTTGTCCCGCCTTTCCATTGCCACATCCCACATGTCATTCCCGATGTGCTTCGGCTGCAAACATTAACCCAAGAAAATGAATTTGGGCGTCCAAAAAGGACGATAGCGAATATCCAAAAGAAGAAAAGATCAAATCTTGGATCTGGGAAAAAGAGGTTACCCTGCCATGAGCAGCTTTGTGGATGTAATACTGAGCATTACCCATAACACAAAGAAAACCAGCTATGATTCCAAGTGGAAGAACAGCTTCTAACCACCTTAAACTCATCTTCCTTTCGTTCCTCTTTCTTCTCTCTCTCGATCCTTGATTGATTTGCAGTAGCCACTTCTTCTTCTGCCATTCCCTTTTTGTTCAATAATCCTCCAACTCACTCTCATTGGTAACAGTGGGCCATAACTTGGTCCAGGCCCATTTTGTATCTGCTTGATAGGCCTAGCCTTGATGAGAAATTTTCAAAAATAGCAAACTTTTAAGGCAAAAATCACCCTTCTTATCTAGATTTTTCCTAGTTATATTTTAAGATAATTAAACCCACAAGTCACTGAAAAAAATTATTTACATAAAAAATAATTATTTTTTTTTAACTACAAAAAGTAGTCATCCGGCTAGCCTTTGGCTATTGGTTATAATTTTGGGCATTCAGCCCTCATTGTATAGGCATATATAGTCAATGTATATTTGTATATTATAATGTATATTGAGTATATAGCTCATGTATGAGTAATATACATTGTATAGTAGTGTATACTTTCAATAACTATATTGTATAGTTATGCATAGTTTCGTTGATTTGGGGCTATTTTTTATGTAAATAAAACATGAGCTACTTTTTTGTAAATTTTTTACTTTTATATATACAT
>JBCEWC010018579.1:0-11899 GCA_038996855.1 Solanum aculeatissimum
TGCATTGCATGCCCGCATACTTAGTGCTTTATTGTGCTAACCCATACTTTTGTCTACATGTTCTACTCATGTAGGTGTAGGTGACGAGTTCTATCTTCCTACTGATGAGCTTTGATTTAGAAGCTATTTGTTTGTGGTGAGCCCTTCTTCAAAGGGCAATAGACTTCTATCCTCTAGCTTTAGTAATAAATTCTGTCATGTGAGCCCGAACTTGTCGTGGCCCCGTCACTTCAGTAGAGGCATGTGTTAGACCTATGACGTTACTGTTATGTTAAATGATGACTTAAGTTGATATGTAATCATGTTTAGATATTGGACTGGTTATTGGATATTTTGAATTTTATTAAGTAATGTGTTATGCTTCCGTATTCTTGAGTAAAGGGGTTAGTTTGGTACTATAATGGCTTGATCGAGAGCTTTCGGGTTCTCCTTCGCCATGTCACACCTAGACCCCCTAACTGGGTCATGACAAGAGGCCCCTAACCTTAGAGGTCCAGTCGCTTGCTAAACAAATGGTTCAGTAAGATATTTCTCCTCCCCATAGTATTTTCGCTTTTGTTGAGGCTAGATCTTCCTTTTTTGAACAGATATGCACTCACCAGTTTGAGGACCCACAGTTATACTTGATTCGTGACAAAGTGTTGAGGAGTGAAGCCAAGGAAGCTAGTATTGATTTTATGGGTGTTTTGAGGATAAATGGTAGAGTTTGTGTACCCAAAGTAGGAGATTGGGTGAGACTGATTCTTGATGAGGCCCATTGTGCCAGATATTCCATCAACCCAGGCGTAGCTAAGATGTACCATGACCTAAAACAGTATTATTACTGGTTTGGGATGAGAAGGGATACAGGTGAATTTGTGGAAAAGTGTTTAAATTATTAGAAAGTCAAGTATGAACACCAAAGTCCTGGTGGATCAATGCAAAAGATGCTCATTCCTAAGTGGAAGTGGGAACGAGTGACTATGGACTTTGTTACAAGTTTGCCTATGGTTTTGGGAAAGTGTGATTTAGTTTGTGAAGTGGTTGATCATTTGACCAAGTCAGCTCACTTCTTACCGATGAAGACTAGTTACAGAGCCGAGCAGTTGGCTAGGTTTTTATATATGGGAGATAGTCAGATTGCATGGTGTGCCAGTGTCTATAGTGTCTGAAAAAGGATATGTGTTTACCTCTCATTTTTGGCGAGCTCTATAGTGTGGTTGGGTACTAGGGTGGATTTGAGTTCAGCTTTCTACTCCCAGACAGATGGTCAGTCCGAGTGCACTATTTAGGTGTTAGAGGACATGATACAGGCTTGTGTGATTAATTTTAGTGCCTGATGGGACCAACACCTACCTTTGGCAGAGTTCGCATAAAATAATAGTTACCATTCTAATATCTATATGGCTCCATTTGAGGCCTTGTATGAATGGAGATGTAGATCACCCATTGAATGGTTTGACTCAGGTTTTGTTGATGTGTCAAGTGTGGACCCACGTAGAGATGCCATGGATTAGTTCGTTTGATTCAGAGTAGGCTTTTGATAACTCAGAGCCGTTAGAAATGCTATGCCGACCGGAGGACTAGACCTCTAGAGTTTTCTGTTGGTGACAGTGTTTGGCTAAAGATTTCACCCAGGAACGGTGTGATGAGATTCATGAAGAGGGGCAATCTTAATCCTAGATTCATTGGCCCATTTGAGATTTTAAGGAGAGTTGGTGAGGTTGCCTACAAGCTAGAATTACCACCGAGATTATCATTTGTTCATTCTGTTTTCTATGTTTCTATGCTCTGCTGGTATATTCTAGATGAGTCTACTGAAAAGGATGATCCAGACTCAATGAAATCATCATAATACGAATTTAGAACCCCCGTAGTCCCGAACCTGAGAAAGATCATTAAAACTAGTTTCGAACTCAAAAACTCAAAATATTCATGAAAGCTCTAAAATTATATCGAAGCCATTTCAAGCATTAGTTTCACCATCCAGAACCATTGGAACTGACGAAATTTCAATACAAGCTCCTGAATTTTGAGTGTTGGTTAAAGTCAAACCTATGATCTAAAATAAACTTGAATTGCAACTTTGGGCCTAAAATTTATGTTTTAACTCTAAATTCAGTTTTGTAAGTTCTCCTAGACTAGATTTGGCATTTTAAAACTGATGGAATTGATAGAATATAATTTTTACACTCGAAACTCAAAATGACCTCAAAACTTACAATTTCCAACTTTAAGCCTTTGAAAACTTTTTGTTTTGCAAAACACCAAATTTTTACAAGATTTTTAAAATTTTACTTTTAGACTCATCTAAAAATGACCCAAGGAAACTTTCAAAAAGAGTAAAATGGCAATTAAGTCAAAAATATCAAAAATAACCTTTGAGGTCATTACAGATCCAGATTTTGCCAGACTAGCCAAAGAGGTTTATCAAGTTCAGGGAGACATGTTGATACTTCAGGTTATCCTCCATAGGGTCTAATCCCTAAGGCTGATTAGTATAGGATGAGGATGATATTATGCCAATCGAGATTATAACTTTTACTGTGTCTTCACAGTATGAGTGTATATCAAGAAGGGTAATAATATGACTACCATGGAAATATATGTGTTCACTTGGTTAGGATTATGAGATGTGTTACTTCTGCTATTAATCTATTTGAAAAAAGGTGTATATTTCTTTATTTGAGATAAGGGTATTTTAGTAAGGTATTTCAATTATTCAACAGGGATAAAAGTGCCAACTATTTGAGTACGACCTTCTTAGTGGGTATGATATTCCTATTGGTAGATTTAGTGGTCTTTCTTATGTGGTAGTAATATATGAGGACGGATACATCGATTATCATGTGCGAACACTAACTACTAAGGGGTTATTAGTTGTTTCACATTCTTAGGTGATGAGATTTGATGTTGCAGTCACATTTGATGAACTAACTAGTAGCTACCATGGGTGATTGAGTTTGGTATTAATCATAACTAAAGTCATAATGGTGGATCTTTATATGATATTCATGTGTTTGGGGATTGGGAATTTTCTTATAATCTAGAGAGGATGGATTGCTATGGAGATAATGAACTTATGGACCAAGGAGGTTTTCAATAGGTTTACTTATTTGAATGTAATTGTGGATAATAGTAAGAAAGTACATGTAGGAATTGGCTAGTTCATTAAATTTCGTTGTATTTCTTGGGTTTGGAGTATTGCATCAATAATAAAATTCATTTTACAGGTTGATATGGATTTATCTATATTTTTTAGGTTATGGTACTTAGGTCACAAGTACATCAGTTGGGTTAGAAATTGTTGGGTAAGACTTGAGGAAGAAATCTATAGATGTGTAGCTCAAGTACGAGAATAGGTTCTCGTGATTTTGAATTCGGTAACTGTACAACTTGAATTTTTTATAAAGGATACGGTAAGGTCAATGAGAAAGTGGTTGATGATAAGCCAAGGTATGTAATTTTCTAGAATCTTCAGGGTATGAGTAATGTTGATTGAAAAAGGGGACTGGTTTGTGGTGTGCCAATTGGAATTCAGGTTTTCATCATAAGTTTATATTTGTGGTGGTCATAAGGTATGGATTGACAAGGTAATGGAGATGATTTGTCTTATTAATTATTGAGCATTTTAAAAACTTCTGCGGGGTTTTAGTTAGAGATTTTACTACTTTTGATTGCGAATGATCTTAACAAAAGTTTTCATTTGAAGATTTGAGTTTCAGTAAAAGGTAATTCATTTTGCAAAGTTTTGGTCAAGGAATGATAATGATAAATAAGCTCAAGGAAACGACACGAAACTTGGTCATCAAAGGATTCAAACATTTAGGGTTGGATCGTGAGTATGGTTTTTCCTTGAAGTTTAGATGTGGCAATGCAAGGTGAGATGATTTGGAACAATTTTATGAAAGGTTATCAACTGCTTATCTGGATATTTTGTTTTGGTTTGGTTTAGGTGACAAATAGTGATGATGATAAATTTTGTGTTTTTTGTTGGAGTAGATTGTTCAATCCTAGTAGATAATTTATAACAGGGTTGATACTAATTTGTTGATGGACTCCATGTAGACTATTATGATGAACTACATGAATAATTGGTGGTGAGTAAAGGTTATACACTTATGGTATATTGAATTATTGGGGTGATCAAAGATTTTTTTAGATTTTGACATGATTATAAAAGTGTTTGAATAAAGGTTGAGGCATGGTATGTGAATGGATGCATGTGGTTGAGGTTGGTTTTTGATCCTATAGTCGTAGCCCATGAGAAAAAGAATTATCAGAGTTGGAATTAGCATTATCGGCCCTGGGTATGGCTAGTTCCTAGCATATGATGTGTAGGATTGACTTGAGATAGATAGTAGTATCACATTTGAGAAATGGAGAAGTCATAAGTACAAATTTGATTTTTAAAAGAATTGTTTTACTAATAAAGGTTTTTGAAGCATGAGTAGGGGATCATTAAGGTCATGATATCTTTTTGTTATCAATTTGTTTGTTTTAGAGGCCATATTATGGTGAGTATGTTAAGTTTTGGTGAGATAATTATGTTTTAAGCTATGTTGGTGATCAAATAAGAGATAGTGTATTGAGAAATCAAATAGATGTGAATCAGATAACTCGAAAGGATTTACTATTGATGCTTAAGATGGAGTATTATGAACAAGACAAGAGAATTTCCAACAACTAAGGTATATTAGTACACTGTAAATGTGAACCATTTTGAGAGTGCCTGCCTGTAAGAGATTTATCACGAGAAATTTTATATTCTCGATAGTCATGGTAGTTATCTTGTTAATGAGGAATTGCTCTAGTTTTGCGTGATTAGATTTAAGGACGTTTTGACTTAGTTTTACCATTTTCAGGCATTGCTTACATTCACAGTTTTTGATCTAGCAATTTGACAGTGTTATTCAGGGATTTTGTACACTTGCATGTATCGCTTAAGAGATCCCCCCTTTGCTTTTGCAAGGGACTTGGTGCAGTAGTGTCTGCTTCCGTAGTCAGGCATTGTGAAGGCGATGCCTTCCTTTCTAGTGTGGCACACATAAGCGATCCCTAGTCACCTTTGCGATATTTTATACTAGTTTTGGGACTAATTTCAGGGTTTTTTTTCCATTATACTTTTTTAAACTTTGGAAACTCTGTTAAGTCGATTTTGGAGATATCTTAAATTCATTGGGTAAGTTCTTTAAACTTAAAATTTTTATTTTCATCAATTTTTTCATGATTTCAACTTCTAATTTTTAATTTTGAACTTCAATTTTCATGGGTTCTTCAGGAATTTGAACTTTGAAAAATTCATGATTTCAAACCCATTTCTTGCTCATGAATTTTAATGGGGTTTTCAACCACGAACTACTTTTGACTTGTAGAACTTGATTTTTGAATAAAATTTTAGTTTTACCCTTGTTATTTTTCAAGTGATTTTTAGACTATTTTATCCCTCAGTTTTAAATCTTGCCATTTGGTTATTGTTAGACTCCTTTTGATGAATTCTTTCTATTCTTGATAGTTGAGAATCATTTCACAGTTTCATTTCAAACCAACCTACCGAAGAGCAACTATGTCTACCATATAAGGCTTCGAAGGGGGCATCTGAATATTGCCAAGGGTAAAAATTAATCCCATTGACCCCCTAATTTTAACAAATAGGCCAGAACCATATTTTCTAGTACCTTGATAGTACGCTATGACTGGCCATCGATCTGTGGGTTGAAAGTAGTGTTGAGATCAACTTGGGCAGCTAAATCTCTCTGAGAAGACCTCCAAAAATTGGATGTAAACTATAACTTTGATCTTAAATTATAGATATTGGCACCCTAGGTAGGTGAACCACCTCATGAATGTAAATACGAGCTAATTGCTCTGCATTGAAACTAGATCAAACTAGGAGGAAGTGGGTTGACTTGGTCAATCGATCAATGATAACATAGATGCTATCAATACCCCTAGAAGTCTGAGAAAGCTACTTGGGAGACTGATCAAGAGATGTAGAAGCAGTACCTTAGTTTATTTGAGCCCTCATGTTTTTGTTCATCCTTACGTACAGATGAAAGTATCTTTAACAGTGGATGTTTTAATGACCCTTCAAGCCATTTTCACATTTTTTTCTTCCTTTTTATAAGTTAGAGATTTTTCACACCCACTAGGTCATTTATGACTTGCTGGCACTAACAGTTCAGTTTCTTGGTCGTTCATTTAGCTTTTATATAGTTTTTGTGTTTTAAATGGCCTTTATAACAAAAAAAGTTAACTCCAATAAAAAAATATAGGTAGACAGTCTCAGAACAAAATTCTAATAGTTCCATCAACTATGAAATGACATTTTAGGCTAGAAGCGTGGTCGAATTGAGTTACATAGCTTTTGGGCTGAGTCTAAATCATTTAGTATTTTAGACATAGAAAATTGGCCCAAGTTTTCCTTCGATCAACTTTTGGGGAAATTGTACCCAAATAAAATTCCTATTAGCACGGTTAGCTCCAAAATATCGAGTTTGGTCTAACATAACCTTTTGTTTGATTTTTGAGACTTGTAGATCAATTTTGCGCCACTTTGTGGTTTTGGTTAAAATGATACTTGGGAGGAGATCCTCTTTTCATCAAAATATTCTTGTATGGAAATTTAAATTATATCATTGAGTCTAGAACGTTGAATTTGGTAGGTAGCATAGTTCATTTGATAACATGAGGTTTCAAATGAATTTTGAACACCCCATCGGAGACTTAGATAAAACCAAACCTTATGTTGTAGTAGTAGATGGTGTGGGGGTGAAGCATCCCCTTATGCTTCATGTGAAGTGGTCTGTTGTGCTTTGCATTCACAGTCCTGATGGTTACAACCATAATGAAGTACCTTTTATGCCTCGCGTTCTTGGTCCACTAGCCGTGATCACCAAATAAATTTTTCCAGCCTTCCTTTATTGCAGGCCACTATGGTTGCCTCGCCACTATAGCCGTCTTATAATTATAAATAAAGGAAAAACTCAATTCATTTGCATGTAATTTATCCCTTGTTATAGCTCCATAGAATTAAGAGATTAGCTTGAAAGG
This sequence comes from Solanum aculeatissimum, assembly GCA_038996855.1. Taxonomy (NCBI): domain Eukaryota; kingdom Viridiplantae; phylum Streptophyta; class Magnoliopsida; order Solanales; family Solanaceae; genus Solanum; species Solanum aculeatissimum. The sequence goes on from JBCEWC010018579.1 coordinate 7,033, forward strand.
ATTTTCAACTAGCCAAAGTACCATTGCGAGTTGTCCTACTTCTTTAATCGGTCATACCGACTTGTTTCCACTTCAATGATTCAAAGCTTAGGCTATCCGAAATTTCCATGGGTACGTGTTGGGTGATTGGAAACTGATTGAGAAGCTTGGTTTGAGATAAATTTTGTAAAATATCTTTCATCATTGATGGGTTCTTTGCTTAATTTTGTGAAACTGTTGCATGAACTAAATTAGGCTATTTTGAGCCCCGAATTGTGTTCTATTTTGGGAAACAAGTTCGCAAAACTATTTAGGACCTCTTTATGAAGTCAATTCTATATTTTTTGGTACGGGTATCACTTTCTCATTTTGGGTCCATTTTAGATTTTATGATTTTAGTTTCAAAATGACTATAACAACATTGTGATTCTACTTTTGATAGTATGACAGTGTTTCAAGGTCATTTAGAAGGGAAAAGCTCTAATGAGGTAATTTAGAGCACGAGTATTCAGCCTATAGGTAGACTACTATTTTTCTTCTTTTAGATTGAGTTTTGAATATGCAAATATATGTGGATTTGCATGAATATGGTGTGGCGAACTAGTTTAGTATGATATATTTGCTAGAATTCATGTTTTAGGTTGTATTCAGGTACCATGGGTATTTAAATTTTTATTTTGATCATCCATACCTTGTGGCTTGGGTTACACTTGATTTTCTACTACATTAGAGCATGTTTGGCCTTATTCTAGGTTTAGGCTAGTGTTTGTTATAGATGTGGAATTTTTTTGGAGATGATAGATATTATTTTCACCCTAAAATAGCACTAAATGACTTAACTTTAGATTGATATAGCAGACTTAAGTTTGATAGAAGTGAGCCTTAGCTAGGTAGTAACTCAACTTCAAAGCTTTATTATCCATAATTCCTATATTATTCTATTTTAGCATTCCCTATTATGCCTCATTGTTCATTTGGAAAACAACATGGATCATGGCTGGGCTTTAAGGCTACGTTGAGATACTCAAAGGGTACAGAAAGCGATCTATAGAGACCTTGTAATGTTGTTAGATATAATAAATATTTAGAAGCATACTTTATATTTATTATCATTGGTATGAAACTATTGGAAGGTTTTTATCCGTAGTTCAAAGTTCGGTCTCTATACTTCCTAATTTGATCAATCATTCTCCTATATGAGTTGAAATACAGAGTCAGGCCCATTGATATCATTATTGCACTTATGAGAAAGAGACATCCATGGTTTAAGGTCTGAGCTTAGCATTAACCCTTATAGAGTCTAGTTTTATTGACATATCTATTATAGGGAGACTCATCCGTGGTTTGAGGTTCGGACTCTATACCTTCCGTATTTAGAGCTTAGAAATATTGGCACCTTCTAAACATATCTTGGTTCTACCTGATTCTTTTATTCTTAGTATAGCTTTTCTGTGTACCTGTCGGGCCTATGGGGGGTTCATTTCGGTTTTATCTTTAAAATGAGCATGAACGTACCTTTTGAGCTTATGGAGGCTAAGTTGAGTTTTGTTATCTTAGGTTTTCTTGTTATTTTACACTTGTATGCCTATCTTTACTCTTTTTTGTTCTTGATCTCTATTTGTGTCTTGTTCTCCCATTTTCTATTACTTTTACTTTCTTACTTAGTTGACCTATGATGCCTATCGGGTATTTATAGCTTGATATTCATACTACACTCTACATTTATTTTCATGATGCAAGTCCAAGCACTAGCCATCATCATTGATATTCAAGCTAGTGGTAGCAAGTATGCAAAGGCAAGGGTGAGAATACATCATCCTGAATCATTGATGTCTCATTTTTTATATTTTTGTGGCTTATATTTTGTTATTGAGATAGGTATTTGGTAGTTTTATACATTTTTATTCCATTTTTAGGACTTGTACTCATGGTTTAGCTGCTCTGTAGTAGTGACTTCTAGGTTCTGAGAGAGATTCCATTTATATATGTATATATTTTGTCTTCTCTCGTCTTATTTATGTTGTTTTATTATTCTATTACTTAGTTTCTACCTTTGACCTATTACAAGTTATCAGGGTCATAGGTTGGCTTACCTACTGATAGGACATTATAGATGTCATCGTGGCCTAAAAAATTGATTCATGACAGGATAACACAAGTGACATAAGGTTTTGAGGGTCTTTTGAGTTAAATTATGTTTTTGGATGTTGTGTTATACTTAGTGACTTATTCTATTTAAGATTTCAATTTTACCTTAAGAATTTTGGATTCAGGCTAATCTGTCTTATTGGGAAAAGATAGATGCCATCATATCTAATTTTTAGATCATGACAAAACAATATTAGAGCTGCTAGTTCGTAGATCTCTCATGTGTACAAGTCAAGTCTATAGAGTCTCAAGATTGGTGCAGAGGCGTCCATTGCTTATCTTAGTAGGATAATAAAGGTTGATCAGTTACATGTGTTTTGTTATTTCATTCTTATCTTGTGTGGTAACGTTCATTAGTACTGAGTTGTTATGCGTCTTTTTAGTAGATAACTAGGATGAAAGTTATTGTTACTGGTTGGTGAGGGGAAGCAATCCCTAAGACAACTATTGTGACCCCAGCTAGGGTTATGGTAGATCTTAGGGTATGGGCAGAGGTTGTATCTGCTGAGTGGCACCATTAGATTCCATGGTTGAGGTGTCTTCTCCAAAGTTGGAGATTGATTCTAAAGAGAACCAGGTCAAGGTCCCTTTAGAATGCATAACTACACCATTGCCTTTGGATATTTATTAAGAGTGTTAGGTGAACTTGAGATCATTGCTTATGGTGATGGTGCGACAGGCACACCAAAGGGCTTTTCCACTAAAATAGGATTTCATACCCTAGATTAACAATAGGGTGTCAAGACCCAGGCCTAGGGTCTAGTCGTGGCATGGTAAATGTGATACCCGAACGAATCCCATCCAAGCCTCATGTTCATGTCATAAGCATTCATAATGCAAAGTAAGCGTATAACAGAGAAAATAGCAAGCGGAACTATATGTAAACATGGAAATGACAATATATATGTCCCTTGTCCAATTCATAACTCTATATAATGATCTGGGTAGGGTCTAACACATAGTCTACTAGCTCACCCTCAAGATGTCCATAAAAAATCAGAGAGTACTAAAGTCTAACCACAAAAGAAAATATCATAAGGTTTATCCCAAAAGCATGGGAACTCACCACTCTAATTTTCAAGACTAAGAAATCTAAGTTCCCGCTCTCGTCGTCCGCCTCTACTGGGTTAGATCATGTAGGTAAAGAAGTATGTGTTAGCATATAAAATGTACTAAGTATGTAGGTATTCCTTGAATCACAGGGCATCACAATAATATTAATATGCATAATCATAAACAGTAGAAAGAGGATACAATACGCATGAGTATGCAATTTTAAAAATCAATCATGAGAAGAAACATCATGACACTTTAATGTACATATATGGGAATAGGACTATAACCGATATATAATGCAATATAGACTATTACATGAAATCCTGATGTTCGCTCTTGTAATGACCCAAAGGTAGGGCCTAGATGTGACATGGTGAAGAAGAACCTGAAAGTCCTCGATAAAGCCTTCATAGCATTGTCACACACATATCAGCTTAGAAGTGCGTACATTAAACAAATAGCACGTAAGTCTAGGGGATTTCGGAGCTTTGAACTCAACCTATGAGGATGTTTCTGGGAATAGGATAAGCATGTATTACATAGCACATAACAATTACGTTTTAAGGGGAGAGTAAGTATGACTCAAGCTATGGGGGCAAACAGGGTTAGGGACTTTTCACATAAGTACATTTCTAATATAATGATATCATAATAGCATAAGCGGAAATGGAAGCATAATAGCATAAGCGGAAATGGAAGGATAACATAAGATAACATCAATTAACATAGATAACCTTTTCATTACAAGTATCACAAAGCATAACATTCAATAAAGTCGATATGTCCAACAATGCCTCAACATATGATAAGACGGGGCCTCGACATAATCCGGGCTCACCCTCAAGACGTAAAGCAAAGGAACATAAAGTAAGTACAAAGGTAGATGAAAGTGGGTATTGCCCTTGGTGTATAGGGCTCACCACATGTAATGACTTCAAGAATCTCGATTAGTCATCTAGCGGAGGATGAAAGTCATCTTCGGTCCCTACATGGTTAGAGCATGTAGACAAGAGTATGGGTTAACACATAATAATACACTAAGTATGAGGGCATGCAATGCATATGAGCATGAGCCTACAACTAACTATATGACAAGGGTACATACATAGAAGGTGAATATAGGAAAGGATAGTATACCAAGATGCCATGAAATCCATGATGTATGAAATGCCATAATGCTTATAGCATAGGGGATGTGATCATAACCGATATCCACACTCATGTGAGCTACAACATGAACTTGCCCGATGAGGCCACCCATCAGATGAGAGAAGATTATTTGCCAAAGGTAACCTACACAACACCTTACGACCCAGTCATTTCGATGTAATGGCCACCTTCCTTACAACCCGATCATTTTGGAAGGATTTTCATAACACATCACATCATATCATAGAAAACCTTACGGGCCTCCCATTTTGGTTGCTTAACATATATTGGCACATAGTTGAGGGAAAGGAGTAGGACCCTTGGGGATATCCCACTTACTACTCAAATCCAACTCGGTGCTAAATTGTCATCCCACAAGAATATATATACATATACATGCCTTTAAAATGGAATGAAAATACTTGACATCATAACCATGCATAATTAGGCTCAAAGGACAAATCACTTGCTTTACTTTCATGCATACGTGACTAAAAAGTCAAACATCTTTCATAATCATGCTTCATTGGGCTAA
>JBCEWC010018580.1:0-11899 GCA_038996855.1 Solanum aculeatissimum
AATCTTACTCTTGTACGTTAGACTTGTATGTTGGATATTCGGCTTTGTATTATGATACTATGCTCCCTTTGATCTATTATTATGTTCTCATGTTATGATTTTTTGCCTATATTATCATGTTAAGATTATGTGCTATGTGCAAGCATGTTCCTCCCATTCTCGAATTTTCCCCCATAGCTTGAGTCACAAGTCCCTAAAACCTTAGAGCTTATGTGCTACATGTTTTAGCTTTCGCGTTTCCGAACCGATGATGAGTTTAATGATGATATGATGGATTGATCGAGGGTCTTCGGGTCCTCTTTCGCCATGTCACATCTAGGCCTCCTATCCGGGTCGTGACAGTTTCAGCTCCAATCGTTCAAATTCATAGCTTCTCTTCTCCTCTTCTTAGCCCTAGTCTTTTGTCAAAATGCTTAGAAGACTTAGGAATGGATTTAAAAACTCTTTTTACACTTAAAATGACCTATATCTATCATGGTTAAGTTTAGGAGGGGTAGGAAAGAGTCTGGAATGCCCCTCGAAAAAAGTGAAAATTTGAACTATGATGAGATAAGTCCGTGTCGTAGACTTGCTCCCTTCTTGTGCAATTTCATCAAAAATCTTCCAATCATGTTTCTAATCTTGTAGAAAATATTGGAATCACCATTAAGTGCAAATTCGTGACAAGTCCGCAATGCGAACATGTCAAGTACTTTTCTAGAAAGACGTCTTTACATCAAAAAACTATCTTTTGATTCAATTGCTCTAAAAATCAACCAAGACCATTTTCCACACAATATTTTGTGTTGATCGCATTTCCAACCTCAGATTTTGAAAAAAAAGGTTCAGGAAGGTGCGTTATGTGAGCATCTTTTATCTAGAAGTATTTTAATAATTTTACCATGTGTAACAATCCCAATCTCATATCAACCTTAGAAAACACTACTGCCCTTACAACTGATCAAACAAATCATTAATATGTGACAGAGGATGATGGTTATTTACCGTCACCTTATTTAGCTACTGATAATCAATACACATCTAGACAGTCCTATCTTTCTTTTTCATGAACAAGATAGGATCTTCCCAGGGAGAAACACTCAGCCGTATAATCCCCAGATCTAGCAAACTCTGAAGTTGTGTTCCTTAAGCACTATAGGAGCCATCCAGTATGGGGGAATATATATGGGCTTAGTGTCAGACTCAACCTCTATCACAAAATAAACCTCTCACTCTGGTGGCAGCTCGGGCAAATCTGTTGGAAATACATCAAGAAACTCATATACAATCAATACTAACTCCACAATAGGAGTCTCAACTATCACATCATACACATGAGCTAAATAAGCCAAACACCCTACAAATATCAACCTTTGAGCCTAAATATACAACATAATACCCGTTGGTACCTGACTCACGAACCCCTGCCAAACCATTGGATACATCCCCGGTATTGCCAAGGTGACAGTCTTAGCATAACAATCTTACACCGTATGAAGTGGGGCCAAGCAATTTATACCTAAAATAACATCGAAATCTAGCATATCAAGTAGTATCAAATCAACCCAGGTAACAAAATCCTAAAGAGTAATTGTATAACCTCTCATACTTGGACTACCACAAGTAATTCCTCCATTGGGGTCGATACCCAAACCCAGGAGGAAAGAGGCTCAGGAGTCACACCCAAGCAAGAAACATAATATATAGACACAGAGGAGAATGTTGAACAAAGATGAAATATGGTTGAAGCTGGCTTCTGGCATACAATAATCATACCTGTGATGGCCTTGTCAGAAGCCTCGACCTCGACCCATGCTGGTGCGGCATAAAAGTGGCCTTGGCAACCTCCCCCTCGAACATCACCATCTCCCCTGGCTCTACCACCCCTGGTGATCCCTCTAGAACCCTGTTAAAAACTTATTTGGTCCCATAATCTTTATACTGATCATCTCACGACCACAATCCTAAACACTGCCCCTGGCATATGGCAAAGGAGCTGACCTAGTAAGTGGTGGGGTGGCAAGTTCTTCCCAATGCTCTGGACAGTCATTGAGCCAATGGTATGTGCCCTGAACCCAAAAACACCTAAAAAGCCCTGTCTTTGTGGTCATGGTCATAAAACCCCAATCTAGATGCCCTAGAATTCTGACTACCTGCAAAAGATGACTTAACTAGCCTTAAAGAAGCATAGCCACTCTCTTTCTATCTATGCCCGATAGGGTAAGAGGAACCTCCCCGATTGGAAGTACCTAGACCCTAATGGTCACCCTCGGAAGCCTGCAATGATTTTTGGTATTGTCGACTGGTCTGACCCTACTGAACCCTCCTCAGAGGCCTGTCACTCAATACACAGAACAACGATGAGAGCCACTGAACTTTCCTTTACGTCCAGCCCACTTGTCGCTCGCTGGCCCCTTGGGCTCACAACTAATCTTCTCTAAAGAGTGAACATGATCAAAAATATCCAGACATGACTAATTGGAAGTCACCAGTGCATGTGTACTTATCCTCAACTGAGGCCTCAATCCTCGCACAAAATAATGAATCCACTCCTCCTCGCTAGGCAGAATAGTTGTAGCGTACCGAGAGAGCTCTTGGAATCTGACCTTATACTGTGACACAATCATATTCCCTTGCTCAAGTCATACAAACTGGTCTCAACAACGGTTCCTAAATTTCTTGGGCATAAAACTAGTCATAAATGCCTCTGTAAACTAAGCCCAAGTCACTGGTGCGACATCTACTGGTATGGTATCTCGGTAAGTCCATCACCTCTGTCTGGTAGTACCATCTAGCTGATAAGCAGTGAACTTCATACCTTGAGACTCCAGTAGTCGTAATGCTTGTAACTGCTCCATACATGCTACCAGAAACTCCTAGGAATCTGCTCCTACAACTCCCGAAAATGTCGGTGGAGCTATTCTTAGAAAGTACCCAAGTAACTGTTGATCCTGAAATGGTATCACTCATTCTGGTTAGGCCAGAACCTCTGGAGCAGATACTTTTCTGGTGCTTGAACAACAAGAGCTAGCGCTGGCACCACGCCCTGCTATAGGGCTCTAAATACTGCCAGGAACTATCAAATGGTCGCCTGCACATCTAGTGTAACTGTAAATACGGCTGGGGGAGCTGGTACCTCTGGCTGAGGTGGAATTGGGCCTCCGGTCTTGCTCCACGGGCTTAGGGAACTACTCTCTATCTGGGATTGATAGTGCAACCCTACCCTGTCTCCAAGCACGCCCTCTACACACCATATCTGTGAAACAAATGAACAAAGTCAGATTCTCAAAACTCGAAGGACCACTTATAATATCGCACAACAAGAATCAACAACACAGGAAATTTCCTAAAAATCTCGTAGCTTCCAGGAGATAAGCCATGGACGTCTCCGCACCCATCCATAGGACTCTACTAGACAGTAGCTCTGTACAGCTGAGACAAGTGAACGTTAAGTCTTATACCAACTTGTCACGACTTTGTCCCAATCATGATGGCGCCTGTTAGATCCCACCTACAGGAAAGCTAATCACCTAACCGCAGGGTACCTTTCCTAGCTCTCTAGTCACAAACATAACTGATACAACAATATAAATAACCATAACCTACCTAGAACCTGGAAGTCAACTATAAAGAACTACAATAGACACAAGTACATAGCCATATATATATATATATGTGTGTGTGTGTGTGTATATATGTATATATATATATATATCAATAACCATAATAATATGCAAAACCAAGAGTGCTACAACTATATGTCACTATTGTACAAGGTCAATGTCTGGAAACAAAAGATGACCATCAAAAGGAAGGAGACTGCGAAGTAGCCAGAGTTGCGGATGCTCACCAAAAATCTCCTGAGCACTCCCAAATCACCAAAACCTCAATACCCGCGGGTAGAACTTGGACCGGCACCATGGGAAGATGAAGAAAGTAAGGGGTGAGTACTAGAAAAAAGAACCTAGTAGGTATCATCGACCGACTGAGTGAAACAGTGCACATAAAGAAAGCTCAAATGTTGATAACTGTAACAAATCTAGTAAATTAACCCCAGATCAAGGAATGAGCACACCCATAAACTCCCTAAAAGCTCAACTAAACCGACCAAGGCAAAGTGCAATCATACTGATATTTAAAAGGCAAAGTAGGCCCATACTGTAACTATCCCTGAACTGAATTGTAGCATTGTACACAGGTGCAAGGCCCTAGTATCTACACCTATGCCACCCCAGCCCCCATAAGCCTGGAAGGTATACCTACGCACAATCTAACTAACATAACATCACTAAACCCAATAGAATCACCCTAAAGCCCAACTCTCAACATCACATGATCAAAGGGTTAAGTTATATGTGGGTGTAAGGCCCTAATAGTTATGCTTGAATGCCCTTTGAGCCCCCATAAGCCTAGAAGGTACATCCATACTTAATTAGGGTATGTATAGGTGTGTGGATCCACGGGTAATCAATAAGGCCTCCTCCGCCAAAGCAACATATGTCAACCGGGTCTCTAACCCTGTGTTGGAACGTGACACCCAATCCAGATATGTACATGCATAACGATGGGATGAATCCCCCATAAGAGAAAGAATCCCCCTAATATAATTAACAATGTCTCAAACCCGAAATATAACTAATGAGGTCCTCAACCCAGAATATCAACAGATGTTTGGACCTTAAAATTGACTCTTGAGACTCGAACTCTCAAATGTGACCACTGGAACTTGGACCACGAAGAGTGTTACACAGGACTCAAACACTCGGACATGGCCACAGAGACTCGGAATATGGGGAGCATCATCTAGGACTCGAGATATCGAAACAATCACTCACTCAACCAGTCTATTCGGATTTGGACCTCCCAAGTCATATCGTGCCTCAAGACAGAAGTCATTCAACCCCCACACAACCATAACTATCACCTCCCTCAAATAACAACAAATACCCCAGCCTCATGCAAGAAGAAGTAGTACCCAACGACTAACAGTAGTATACAAGAGCCTATGTATCTCTAATCAACGTAAACCTAGGTCTAACAGGCCCAAAAATGTTATAATCTAGCGAAGAATAGGTAATGAAGGTAAGGCATGGAAACTAAAGTTATGTCATAAGTATCTATAAAAACCAGGCCCAATGGAGTCATATCTATACCAGAACCAAGTCTCAGTATGGCAAGTATTCAACGAACAACCTCACAGCCAACATATCTCAGTAACATCAGGCAACATACTCACACAGACAAGAATTAGGTCAGAAGACATACCTGCCCCATGACATCAACCTATATATGACCCTTGTTAAGCCTCCCTATAGTCAATAGTACCAACAAATATTAAAACTACAATAATTATAGCTACCAACACAGGGGTACAATCCCACAACAACATATACTATGCATACAGAGCACAACCAACACCTTTATACACATTCCAGTTCAACATAAATATAATCTCACTTAGTCTAAGGTTTAGGAAAAGCAAAAAATCATGAAATAAGTGTCCTTTCCAAAAATGATGAGAATAACCAATAATAAATATTTTTCATATCAAATCTAATATTGGAGAGGTTTCTAGAAAAAAATCATGTAGTGAGTGTCATTGTGGACTCTGAATCATTAATGTTGTCTTATTTTCATTTATAACTTTTAGGGTGTTGTATTCATATTGCCCCAAAATGTTCTAAAGAATGTTAACACAAAGTGTAGAGACCATCTTTGAGGGAGAAATTATTGAGCATAAGAAGATATCTTTAGTGGCCTGAAAAAGGGTATGTACACCTAAGAAATATGGAGGGCTCAACATTAAAGGATGTAGGAAATGGAATAAGGCATCTATTGAAAAGTTATTGTGGCAATTTTCTAGGAAACATGACATATTATAGATCAAATGGGACCATGAACGTCTCTATATAAAGTAGTAAAGTATTTGTGAATGTAGTTGGTATCGAAAGATAATGTATTGCTCAGAAGAATAACTAAATATTATTGCCAAAAATATATAAAAATGATGAAAAAAAGACACTTGCCAAAAATGAACCAGTGAAACATGTACTTTTTGTAAGCTTTAGTTGATATTGCATTTAGAGAAGACATAGATAACGTCACAACCTAGAAGCATAATAGCTAGAATCATCACAAACTAACATATGTACTCAACATATAGTAAAAAAAATAGGGAATAACTAAACTAAGTGGGTGTTTGGATTGGAATACTTTTAATGACTTTTATTTTTAAACGTTGTTCAAGTTTCGGAAATGTTTGGATAACATAAAAAAGTATTTTAAAACACCTTTTTAAAGTTAAAGAAGTACAAAAAAAATCAAAAGTTAAAGGTTGGGGGTTCCAACTTATAGTTTATGGCTTTTAACTTATGAGTCACTTAATAAAAGTCAATTCAAATGCCACTTAAATGAGTTAAATAATATTTCACTAAAATAATTTTTGTGATAGTAATAAGGATGCTAGTTTTGGCAGTGTTCAAATAAGATAGACATAGTTTAGAAGAACTTTTAACAAGTAAGTGACCTTACTCTTATGAGGTTACATCACAAGCCAATGTCATCGTCATCATCTAGGCCATTAACTTCATCATCATTAGTATTATTATTACCTTTATTCTCTTCATGATCACTGATGTACTCTATCATAGTGTCATCCTCTTGATCAGAATCATCAACTTCATGCTCTGTTTGAGCCTCCATTTCAATTACATTTTCATCTAAGATAATTGAATCTACATCATCTCGACGTAGTTGACTCAGTATATACACTGAATCATTGACAATTGAATTACTTTCAAGTGAAGTATGTTGGTACACTTCATCATTTGTAATATGCAACTCATCACTTTCTGCCTTTGAATTTTCCTACTCTGGCACATCATATAAGTGTCTATCTTGAAATTTGAATACAATTCGTTAATTTTCTGCTAATTGTTTGTCATCAATATAAAACACTTGTTTTGCTTGAGTAGTATGTACAGAAGGATCATGTTCATACTAAAATCTTTTAACACAAATGCTCATAAAATTATTATCTTTTTGCATTCCTATTTTCTTGTAAAGATCAAATCACTTGCATTTAAATAGGAGAACTCAATTTTTCTGAACATACTCTAACTCAAGGATGTTAACTATAATACAATAAAAGTCAGTCAACTCATTTTCATGATAGCCTGCAACAACTATACCGCAATTTTGACTTTTACATAATTCATTGCGTCATTGAACATGATACTTGATGCCATTTACCATACAACTTGTATGTGTTCTTCCAGGCACATCAGGTCTAATTGCCAAAGGATATAATTTCTAGATAGACATTGATTTGTCCTTATTATATAATTTCATAATCTACAACAAAAGATTATTGCATTCAATTAGTAAAGGACAAATGATAATTTAAACATAATACCATGATTATTTATCTTAAAATCATGTGCTTTATTTTTGAACTATAAAGGAAATTGTTCTTGTCTGTTTATCATCTATACTCACAACAGCTTATTTTAACAACTCTTCTTTATGCTCTCTGCATGCAAAAAAAAAATTATTTAAAAATAATTCAAAATAATAAAATATCAACCTAGATATATAAAAGAAAATTACTTACCGAAGAAAAGGCTCTGCTTCTTTGCAATTATTAAACGCATACCATCAAGCCATATCAAAATCTCTCTTTGGTATAGCATCATATATTCCATCTCTATATGGTCTACAACTCTTTAAAAATATATCTAGAACATATTCATCTTTGCTACTAGATCCATCATTATTTTGATGTTCACGATTAAATCTAGTCTTAATATCAATAAGATACATAGAGCACAATGTCAAACATTCATCAATAATGTAGCCTTCTGTAATAGAACCTTCTGGATGTGCCTTGTTCCGTACATAATGCTTAAGCTTGCACAATAACCTCTCAATTTTTTACATTCAACGATATTGTGCTGGTCCCCCATACATAGCCTCTCGAGGTAAATGCACATCCAAATGTACCATAACATCAAAAACAAGTTGGTGGAAAGATCATCTCTAGCTTACATGATATAATAATTATATCCCTTTCAAGTTGTTTTAAGTCATATCTTCTCAATGTCTTACAACATAATCGTTGGAAGAAATGACCTAACTCAATTGATGCTAAAGATACATCTTTATTTAAAAATCCACGAAGAGAAATATGCAGCACTCGTTGTAACAAAACATGATAGTCATAACTTTTGAGTCTTGTTATCTTACCATCACCCACACTTACACACCCTGAGATATTTGAAGAATAACCATCTAGAAATTTAACATATTTTAAAATTTCTAAAACTTTTGTTTTTACATAACATAACAAGCAGCTGGCATTGCATAATTGGAACCATCATGTTGCAACCATAGCTCTTTTCTTATGTTCATATCCTTAAGATCATGTCTTGCTTAATATGTGACCTTACCTTTCCTATCAATATCCAATAATGTCCCCAAAATACTCTCACAAATATTATTTTCTATGTGCATGACATCTAAAAATTATGTCGCAACTTCAAACTCTTTCAGTATGGTAATTCAAATAAAATACTTCTCCTCACCTAATTCAACTCTTTAAGACGACATTTCTTTCTCTTATTATTTGAGTGTTTTCCTACACTACAGATACTTAATAAATCCAGTTATTCTAAGATATCATCCTCCGAGAGATCTTTCGGCTTTGATCCATTTTTTTTTCTTTTCATCAAATTTATTGCCTCCTCTCCATGAGTGATTAGGTTCAAGATATCAATGGTGATCCATGTAACAAATTTCACTTCGTACCTTTTGTGAAGACGCATCCTTATTACACGTAGGAATACCATGTATCTGTTTGTGCTCCATCCAGATAAGTTACCCAATTCATAGAAAAAAATATATGTTCAGTAGTAGTTTATAACCTATACTATAACAAACAACATCCAGAATAAGATTCTCTATGGTATAGATAAATATCAGGGCTATGTGTCACGGACTTAGAGCTTCGCTAAGACTTTCGTGCGGCACTAGTCGATTTGCTCACAATTCTTTCACGATCTTGCAAATACTAGTAAGCCTTTCTACTCAAGACCGCTAAGGGAATGCTAGATAAGGAAGACTAAAGAGAACTTTTGGAAAGAAGACTTGTATTACTTTAAGAGAGAGCTTTTTACAATGCTTGCTTTGCTTTGTATGCTTGGATGGTTCGGAAAGTGAAATGGCCCCTTCTATTTATACTACTTCCTAAGGACCAAGGAATAAATAATATTTACATAAAAGTCCCTCACTATTTACACACAAGGACCTATTCTAGAATTCTCCACACTTCTCCAAAGAATTCTAGTGCCTACACGTCTTCTCTTTGTGGCGGGTCATTACACCCTCCCCAACCTAATGCTGCGACGACCGCGGCGCATTGCTGTTGCTGTAGGAACTCATGCACTTTGTCCTTGAATTGCCACAGGTCTTCATACTCCCATGTGGCTTCTTCAGGCGATTGGCCCTTCCTGTGGACAAGGAACATGGCAGTAGCCGGTTGGCCCCTCTTCTGTTTGGCTTGGTAGTCCATAATACCCTCTATGTCTCGATCATGTGAGGTGGTCACAGTGAGAGGCGCCCTACTAGATTGTCCTTGGCTGGGGTCATCCTTGTCCTCGTGGTACGGCTTGAGGATGCTGGCGTGAAAGACAAGATGGACCCTCAGGGACGGTGGTAGCTCCAACTTGTATGAGATCTTGCCAACCTTGGCAACGATCCTAAATGGGCCCTCGTACTTGCGCACCAAGTTCGGCTGTATTCCTCGTAATGCCTTGAATTGTCTTGGGTTGAACTTGACCAAGACCAAGTCTCCTACCTTGTAATTCGTCGGGCGACGCCTCTAGTCGGCAAACTTTTTCATCTTCTGGGCCGCTTTGTTTAGATACGACTTAGCGGCGTCCAGTTGTTCCTCGAATCCTTTGGCCAGGTGATATGCCCCCAAGCTCTTCCCCTCAAATGCAACTGGCAAAGAATGTGGAGTTTGGGGCTGCTGGCCGGTTTCTAGCTCGAATGGAGTCTTTCCGGTGGCTTCACTCCTCTGTAAGTTATATAAGAATTGGGCCACATCCAGCAACGTAGCCCAATCTCGCTGGTGAGAGGTCACGAAGTGCCTAAGATAGCACTCCAATAAAGCGTTGACCCTCTCTGTCTGGCCGTCCGTTTGCGGGTGGAAAATTGTGGAGAAATGTAGCTCCGTGCCAAGAATCTCGAACAACTCCCTCCAAAAGTTTCCTGTGAACCATGGGTCTCGGTCACTGATGATGTGCCTCGGCAGCCCCCCAATACTTTGCCACGTTCTTAAAGAATAGTTAGGAAGCCTCCTTGGCAGTGCAACTGGCTGTGGCAGGCATGAAGGTAGCATACTTTGAGAACCTGTCTACCACGACCATTATAGTCCCGTACCCTTCGAACTTGGGGAGACAAGTGATGAAGTCCATGGTGATGTTTTCCCATGGGCGTTCGGCTACTGGCAATGGCTCCAATAGTCCTCCAGGCAGACGTCGCTCGGTCTTGTCTTGCTGGCACACAAGACAAGTTTGCACATAGCACTTAATGTCGTCCCGCATCCGTGGCCAATAGTATATTGCCTCAATAAGAGCTCTCGTTCGTCGTTGTCCGGGGTGTCCAGCCCAGAGAGTGTCATGACTCTCCTTCATAATCTGCCGCCTGATGTTCCCGTATTTCGACACGTAGACCCTCCATCCGGCGGTTAGCAGGAGGCCGTCTTCTACCCAGAAGTGCCTCGTCTTGCCTTGTAAGGCCAACTCCATGAGCTTCTTGGCTTCTGGGTCGTGCTGCAGGCCCTCTTTGATCGTGTCCTAAATGTCGCAGTGGGCTGTAGTGATGGCAGCCAATTCGGCTTTCCTGCTCAATACGTCGGCCACAACATTGCCTTTGCCCGGTTTGTACTCCAAGTCGTAGTCAAACTCTGCTAGGAAATCCTGCCACCTAGCTTGCTTCGGCGTGAGCTTCCTTTGGGATTGGAAGTAGCTAGTGGCAACGTTATCTGTTTTGACGACGAACTTGGACCCCAACAAGTAGTGTCTCCAAGTGCGAAGGCAATGAACGATGGCCGTCATCTCCTTCTCCTGAACTGTGTACTGTCGTTCTGTCTCGTTCAGTTTGCTGCTTTCGAATGCAATGGGGTGTCGGTCTTGCATCAGTACACCCCCAAAAGCAAAGTCTGAGGCGTCTGTGTGCACCTCAAACGTTTTGGAGAAGTCTGGTAGGGCTAGGACAGGCTCCTCGGATACGGCAGCCTTCAACTCTTCGAAGGCTCTTTGGCATTCGCTGCTCCAAACCCACGGCTTATTTTTCTTTAGCAAGTCAGTGAGCGGAGCAGATATCGCAGAGTAGCCACCGATGAATCTCCTGTAGTAATTGGCGAGCCCAAGGAATGATCTCAGCTCCGTGACCTTCATTGGTGTTTCCCATTCCTTAATGGCTCGTACTTTGGCATGGTTCATGCGCAGCTGGCCCTGACTGATCACATGCCCCAAGAAGTGCATTTCATGTTGCACGAACTCGCACTTCTCCCGCTTGATGTACAGTTCATTCTCACGCAGGACTTGGAATATCTTGTTTAAGTGCTGCACATGCTCCTTCAACGTGTTACTATAGATGACTATGTCATCCAAGTAAACTACCACAAAATCATCCAAGTACGGATGGAAGATTTTGTTCATCAATGTGCAGAAGGTGGCGGGTGCGTTGGTTAAGTCGAAGGGCATCACTAACCATTCATATGCGCCATATCTCATCACGCACGTTGTCTTGGGTTCGTCTCCTTCTGCTGTTCGGACCTGGTAGTAGCCTTTCCTGAGGTCCACCTTGGTGAAGTACTTGGCTTGTCCAAGCCTGTCAAACAAGTCAGCAATTAGCG
>JBCEWC010018581.1:0-11899 GCA_038996855.1 Solanum aculeatissimum
TCAAAGTTTGGAAGCTCTTCTCACATTCACTAGTCCACACAAACTTGGATTTCTTTTGAGTCAATTTGGTCAATGGAAACGCTATAGATGAAAAACCCTCAATAAACCTTCTATAGTAGCCGGCCAACCCAACGAATATTCGAAGGAGTCAATGGTCTAGGCCAATCCCTTACTGTCTCGATTTTCTTAGGATCAACCTTGATGCCATCACCGGACACCACATGACCGAGAAAGGCAACTTCTCCCAACCAAAACTGACACTTGCTAAATTTTCATACAATTTCTTTTCCCTCAACGTTTGGAGAGCCAAACTCAAATGATCCATATGCTCCTGTTCACGACGGGAGTAGATCAAGATATCATCAATAAAAACCACCATAAAATTATCAAGAAAAAGCTTGAACAACCGATTCATAAGATCCATAAACACCGTCGGAGCATTAGTTAACCCAACAGATATCACTACAAATTCAAAATGACCATATTGAGTCCGGAAAGACATTTTGGGAATATCACACTCCCTCACTTTCAATTGTTGATAACCCGAACGGAGATCTATTTTGGATAAATCAGTAGCCCCTTGAAGTTGGTCAAACAAATCATCAAACCTAGGCAACGGGTACCTATTCTTAATGGTCACCTTGTTCAATTGCCTATTATCAATACACATCCGAAGAGACCCATCCTTCTTCCTCACAAAAAACACCGGACCACCCCAAGGTGAAATGCTAGGCCTAATATACCCTTTCTCCAACAAATCCTTTAATTGGTCTTTCAACTCTTTTAACTCCGTCGGAGCCATACGATACGAGGGAATGGAAATAGGTTAAGTATCCGGGAGAAAGTCTATACCAAAATCCACTTCTCTATCGGGAGGGATGCCGAGAAAATCCTCCAAAAACACATCGGGGAACTCCTTCACCACCAGAACCGATTCAATCCTAGGGTATTCACCTTCTACATCTCTAACCCGAACAATATGATAGATACACCCTTTCCCTATTATTCTCCAGGCCTTAAGGTAGGAAATAAACCTACCCTTACTTACAGAATTGCCAGCCTTCCACTATAACACCGGTTCATTAGCGACTTGAAACTTGACCCGCCTAGTTCTACAATCAATAGAGGCATACGATGCATGCAACCAATCCATCCCAAGAATGACATCAAAATCATACATTTCAAGTTCTACAAGATCACTGGGAAACACCTTATGCAACATCGACACGGGACAACCCCTATACACGTTTCAGGCCATAATAGAATCACCCACGGGAGTATACACAAAATAAGGTTCCCTCAAAGTTTCATAACTCACACCAAATTTAGTAGCCAACAAAGGAGTCACAAAATATAAATTTACACTCGGATCAAGTAAAGCATATGCATCAAAGTTAAAGATTTTTAACATACCCGTGATGACATTCGGAGCTTCCTCCACTTCTTGGCAACCATGAAGAGCATAAAACCAGTTGTTCTTTGGAGCACCACCAACCGGAGCCTTTGGTGGACCTTGACAACCGGGAGAAACTTGGTCCTTCTTCACATTCTTTGGACAATTTAAGAGTTGTGGTCCAAGCCACCACACCCGAAGCAAGTACCCGAAAGCTTCCTACAATCACCCACGTGATGTTTTCTGCAATGGCCACAAAGAGGAAACTGGGGAGCAACCCCAACCGGTGCCTTAGAAGGAGGCACTTTAGTAGAAACCCTCATGTTAGAGCCTTGGCCTTGTAGGAAGCGACCAAATCCACCACCCTTGACATTTGAGAACCCACCATCAAGTCGGGCCCTCTTCGCCTCATGTACCCTTCTCTCTTTCAACTTTTCACCCTCAATTTGTACGACATAGGTCATGAGCCTCGAAATATCCATCTTCTTAATAAGCATTGTCGTCCGACACTCCTTCACAACCAAATCCGATACACCCGAGATGAACTTGTGCATTCTTACACGGGGATCCGAAACAAGCATAGGATCATACTTGGAGAGTTTAGTGAACTTGAGGGCATAGTCCCTCACGATCATAGTACCTTGACGGAGATTGATAAACTCGGTCATCTTAGCCTCCCTAAGCTCAAGTGGGAAGAACCAATCAAGAAATGCCGCTTTGAATTCATCCCATCCAACCTTCACATCCATCACCCTCTCCATAAGCCATTGACCATACCAAACTTGTGCTACATCTTTGAGTTGGCAAGCCGCCAACTCCGCCTTTTTCCTCCGAACTAACCCTTATAATTGACAACACTTTAGTGAGGTCATCCACAAACTCTTGGGAATCCTCATCGGCCTTAGAACCATACAATTCTAGAGGGTTCATACAAGTGAAGTCCCTCACCCTTGAAGCCGAAGTAGTGACATTGGCCGAGTTGACTGGTCGAGCATTGTTGGCCACAACTTGGGCCAACATTGAGACAATATTCCGGAACTTGGCATGGGACACCTGTTTCTTAACCGGTGCCAGAGGAGCTATTTTCTCAACTTCCGGAGCCGAACGGGGAAGGGGAGCTCTTCTTGGAGTCATTTTCTGAAAGAGCGACAAAATACCAAAATTTAGAGAGAGTCATCACAAAATCTCATGGCACGACTTAAGGGAGAAATAAAATTAAGTAATTCCTAAAAATGTCGTCATAGCCTCTTGTTCATAGACATGGCGCACATCATACCCATGAAAAATACTCTAATCATTGCGGCATGTTGGACTCCGAGGATCATTACAAACCTAGGGCTCTGATACTATCTTTTTCACTAACTGGACAGGGGGCCTAGATGTGAAATGGAGAAGGAGAACCCAAAAGTCCTCGATCAAGCCATCATAGAATCATCACTAATTTCATCGGTTCGGAAGCGCGGAAGAATAACACATAACACATAAGCTCTAAGGGAATCGGGACTTGGGACTCAAGCTATGGGGATGTTGTCGGGAATGGAATAAGCATGGATTCACATAACACTTAACAATTATCTCTAAGGGGACGGGCAAGTAGAATTCAACTATGGGGGAACATGGGGATTATGGATCTCTCCACATAAGCATATAGTCATTCAAAATTCCCAACATTCATATCATAGAATAATAAATGACAATACTCATAATCAAGGCTAAATAAACATAGTATTACATAACCAAAATGTTTAACATAGCAAGTCGATGTACAAGAGTTTAGAATGGTCCAATAAGCCTTTACATAGATAAGCGGGGCCTCAACAAGGTTTGAGGCTCACCCTCAATACATAAGAAAGTAAATGACATACTATAAAATAGGTAGATAGACGGTGGCTATTTCCCTTGAACAAAAGGGCTCACCACTAGCAAAGTCTTCAAAAAATGATCAAGCATCGTCCGATAGAATGGAGATATAGTCTTCGGTCTCTACATGGTTATAACGTGTAGACAAGAAATATGGGTTAGCACAATTAAGCACAAAGTATGAGGGCATGCAATGCATATGATAATATAGTATGACAAAGCAACATGACAAGAGGACAAGTGATACGAAAGGAGTGCACGTAGCCAAATAGTAATATAACAAGATACTATGCCATGATGCATGAGATGCAATCCTATGATCAATATATAGCGGGGATGTAACGTCAACCAACAACATGGAAAACCCGAGCGAGTCACTACCCAGATCCGGAATACTTGCCAAGTAGTACCCTAGTCACCTTTAAACAAGGGGAAACATAACATGTCATCCCATATAGGGAGAAATCCCATGGTGGCACATGGTTTGAGGGAAAGGAGTATGTGGAGATAGTCCACCCGCCTCCAATTCCTCGGTACTAAGTCTCATCTCACGGGAATACACATATATACATGCTACTTCAAGTAGGAAGACTTACATTTGTTTTCAAAGCATGCATCATTAGTCAAAACAAAACCATTGATCAAATCGTACTAAAATTAGGCCAAGGGCCATCAAGAGTTTCCAAAATATTTCATGATCATTCTATGTCAATGCAACTAGAGTAGCCCCTCTACACAGCTTATCATATCAAGCATTGAAAACAAGTCAATGTGGTGCAAGCACGCAATATGATTAAAGAGCTATAACGGAGAGACTATGTGATCACAAGCCTTAACATATCAAATTATGTCAAGAGTTTCGTCATAACAATATTCAATGCATATGCCATGAATGAGGAACAAGAACATGCGTAATGGAATTCAAACTAAATTTCAAAATTTCAAAGGTAATTCATCGTAAATCATGTAAAAGTACATAATTAAAGCATAATGCAATTTACACATGCTTAATCCAATCATAAAAGGGACATGTATTTTGATTCTTCAAGAATTTCCATGAACATTCATTAAATTCAACCTTAAAACATGATTAAATCACCTAAAATCTACAACACATAATCCCAATCAACTAATTACTTCAAAATTGGAAGAACCCATAAGTTAAAGAAATCTTAACATCAAAAATTAAAGGTTAGGGTTCTTGGGTCTTCAAGGATGGAAGAAAATCCTTGAATTAAATCCCACATCCCTTACAATCACCAAAGGAATTGAAAATTCAGGTGAGCAAGGTTGTCTTCCCCAAAATATTTCAAGCTTAAACAATGGAGGTCAAGAGTATTTAGGATTTCCCAAAGTGTAATGAGGAGGCTTAGAATGGATGAAAAGGGGTTAGGGTTAGGTTAAGGGGGGTTTAGGGTACCTTAGGATGCCTAAAAGAGGTCTAGGGATTAATTAAATCATGAAAATATCATTAAATAAATGGACATTTAACTGTGACACAAGGTCACACGGTGGAGCTACAGTGACCGTCTAACCCTCACACGGTCCGTACAAGTGACCGTCTATCATGCCTTAGCAAATTTTCAACACAAACTCTCGGAGGACTTTCTAGACCACTTGACGAGGGGATTCACGGGCCGTGTGGCTTCACACAGACCATGTACTGGTACGTAGAGACACACATGGGCCAAGAATCAACCCCAAAAGTTGGTCGGCTCTCTGCCCCACTTGACGTCCACCCTCACGAACCATTTGAGGTCTCACGGGCCGTGGGGTAGTCCGTGAGCCATGACTTGGTTTATGTGGTGGGTCTTTGAAACCCTGACCACAATGGACCATGTCACGGACCCCCATATGTACCGTGGACCCTCACACAGTCCGTGGTCCTTGCCTTGAGCTATTTTCAGGGCCTATTTCCAATGTCTTCCGAATTTTAAGCAGTCTCACTATTGTTGCCATAACTTCCTCATACAAACTCCGAATCAAGTGAAACTAGTTGTGTTGTGAAGCTAACTCAAATAGATTCAATTTTAATTGTAGTAGACCACACATTTCAATGCGCATCAATAATTTTGTCTATTCAAATATCACCATCCAAATGGCCTCTCTCGGCCACCAAATGATCTGTTTTGTGTTCGACCTCTTAAACTCAACCCATGGCTACAAAAACTCAACCATTATCAGTATAAAATCATACAAGAACAACCATTCTAAAAAAATTTGGGTCATCACTGTGAGCCTTCACGGTTCGTGAGAGACTCCAGTGAAGTGTTCTAGTGAGCTCGTCAAGGCTCGGGGCTGGAATCCAGACCAAGTGAAGCTCCATAGACCAGTACTTGGTCTGTGTGTAGCTACACGGTCCATGAGACCCCCCCGTGAGTTGATCCAGAAAGTCCCACAAGAGTTTAAGCCATAGCCAAGACCAAGTGAGGTCTCACGGACAGGTTCACGGTCCATGAACCTGTAGACGACCCCTGGGTAGCCTTTCATGAGGCCTATTTCTGTGATCTTGACCATTTCATTAATGTTTAATTAGTAATTTAGTTTTATCCCATTCCCCTTTTAGCCTTTCTAAAGTCCTCAAATCAAGCCCTAATCCCCTTTTAATCATTCTAACACTCTTCAAACCTCACAAACATTCTTTCAATCCTCTTGACTTCCATTGATAAAATCTTGAAGAAATTTGGGGAGTATCATCCTTTTTTCAAAATCATCCAATTCTCTTTGCTAATCACAAGGTATGTGGGATTAATTCGTGGATCTCCTTTCATCTGTGAAAACCCACGAATCCTTTCCTTTAAATTATGAATTTAAGCTTTATTTAAGTATGGGTTCTTTAAATTTTGATGTATTCAATTGAACTGACTTGTGGACTGTAGAAATTAAGTGATTTTAAGTTGATTTAAGTTTGAATTTCATGAAGTGCATTGAAACTCTTGAACGTCTAATGTGCATGTTCGTTTGATGGTTTAATATGCATGGGTAAATTGTATTATGCTTTGAATTGGGACTTTCTCATGAAATATGTTGAATTATCCAGTGAATTATGGTTTAAGGTTTGAATCTCCATTACCCATGCACTTGATTCCTCATTCATGGCATATGCATTGAAGTATGGTTATGATTAGATTCTTGTAAAGGGCATGACCCTCTTGTTATGATGTGATATGTTAAGACTTGTGATCACATAGTCTCTTGTTATGGTTCTTTATACATTATGGGTGCTTGCACCATCTTGATATATTATGATGGCTTGATATGATAAGCTATGTAGATGAGCTACTCCTATTACATTGATATGGAAATGGTTTTTGAAAAGAATGTCAACCCTCCATTTTTAAAAGCTTGTATGTACATATGTATTCCCGTGGGATGAGACTTAGTACGGAGGAATTGGATTCGGGGTGGACTATTTCCAAATGTCCATACTCCTTTTCGTCAAACCATGATCCAACATGGGATTTCTCCCTGGATGGGATG
The DNA here is from genome assembly GCA_038996855.1 of Solanum aculeatissimum. Lineage (NCBI taxonomy): Eukaryota > Viridiplantae > Streptophyta > Magnoliopsida > Solanales > Solanaceae > Solanum > Solanum aculeatissimum. The sequence goes on from JBCEWC010018581.1 coordinate 6,734, forward strand.
ACTTGTTATGTTTCCCCTTGTTGAAGGGAGATTAGGGATCTACCTGGCAAGTAGTCCTATTCCATGTAGTGGCTCACTTTGTCTCTCTTGTTATCGGTTTAGGTCACATCCCCGCTATGATATGATTCGTAGGTTGCATTTCATGCATCATGGCATGGTATATTGTTATGATATACTTATCTTTTTGCTATGTGCATTCCTTTCATATCACTTGTCCCCTTTTCATCTCACTTTGTCATATTATTATGTCATATGCATTGCATGCCAACATACTTAGTGCATATTATGTGCTAACCCATACTCTTTTTCTACATGTTCTAACCATGTAGGGACTGGTGAAGACCTCTATCTCCCGTTGGATGGCGAGTGACATCTTTGAAGCTACTTGTTTGTGGTGAGCCCTTTTGTTCAAGGGCAATAACTACTTTCTATCTTCCTTGTATCATTTTATTTTCCTTACTTTATGACTTGAGGGTGAGCCTGGATTATATCAAGTCCCTGTTTTATCTTACGTAGAGGCTATGTTGGACATGTTAAACTCTTACACGATGTATTATGTTTTGTTGTGATATTATGGCTATTGAGATTTGATTATGGGAATGATGTTCCGATCATGCTTACAATTATGTATTGGACTTGTAAATGTTAGGGATGTGCTTATGTGGAAAGTCCTCTAACCCGGTATGCCCCCATACCTTGAGTCCTACTTACCCGCCTCTTAGAAATACTTGTTAAGTGCTATGTGATCCATGTTCATCCCACTCCCAGTAACATTCGCGTATCTTGAGTCCAAAGCCCCATTCTCCGAAGAAATATGTTCTATGTGTTTACTTTTTTGCCCTTCTAAACTGATGATGTGAGTAATGATGCTATGGTGGATTGATCTAGGACTTTCAAGTTTTCCTTCACCATGTCACATCTAGGCCTCACTTCCAGGTCATAACAAAGATGGTATCAGAGCCCTAGGTTTGTAAATGATCCTCGAAGTCCAACATGTCGCATTGATTAGAGTCTTGTTCATGGGTGTGATGCGCGCCATACTTATGAACAAGAGGCTATGATGCCATTTTTGGAATTTGTCTCATTTCATTGTTTCCCTATGTCATGCTATTAGTTGTTACGCTACATTCCCTAAATTCTTGGTATTCTTGTCGCTATTTCAGAACATGCCTCCCAAAAGGTCTCCATTTCCCCGTGAAGCCCCAAAATTTGAGGAACAAACCCCTGGGGAACTGGTAGAGGAGCACGTGTCTCATGTAGAATTTAGGAATATGGTGTCTATGTTGGCCCAAGCAGTGGCTAACCAAACTCGGCCAGCTAATCCCATAACTCTTGGTACTCCGACCTCTAGGGTGAGGGATTTTACCCGGATGAACCCTCCAGAGTTCTTGAGCTCAAAAGTGGACGAGGATGCTCAGGAGTTCATTGATGAACTCACTAAAGTATTGACCATTATGGGTGTTAGTTCTGAAGAGAAGTCTGAGTTGGTTGTATATCAATTGAAAGATGTGCCCCTGGTGTGGTATAATTAGTGGCTAGTTAAAATAATGGTTGATGCCAAGATTGGGTGGGAAGAGTTCAAAATTCCCTTCCTTGATCGTTTCTTTCCTCTTGAGCTTAGGGAAGCCAAAATGACCAAGTTTATCAATCATTGACAAGGTGGTATGACTGTGAGGGATTATTCTCTCAAATTTTGCTAAGCTCTCTAAACATGGGCCCATGCTTGTATCTGACCCCCGAGCAAGAATGCACAAGTTTATTTTAGGTGTCTTGGATTTAGTGGTAAATAAATGCCATACGGCTATGCTTATTCAAGATATGGACATTGCAAGACTTATGACCTATGTCGAGAAAATTGAGGGCAAAAAGCTTAAGGAAAGGAGAATGAGTGATGCTAAGAGGGCTCGACTTGATGGTGAGTTCTCCAATTCCAAAAGTGGTGATGGGTTTGGCCGATTTCATCAAGGCCAAGGTTCAAGTTGAGGGTTGCTAATCTAAGAGTACCTCCTCCTAAGGCATAAGTTAGAGGTGGTCCACAAATTCCCCATTGTGGCCAATTTGGTGGTAATCACGTGGGTAAATATAGGAGAGTTATGGGTAGTTGCTATGGGTGTGGTAGTTTGGACCACAAAATCTCTAATTGTCCAAAGAATGTGAAGAAGGATCAAGCGGCTCCAGGTGATCAAGGGCAGTCAAAGGCTCCGGTTGGTGGTGCTCTTAGGAGCAACAACTTCTATGCTCTTCATGCCCGCCAGGAAGTGAAGAAAGCTCCGGACATCATGAATGGTATGTTAAAAATCTTTGATTTTGATGCTTATGCTTTATTTGATCCGGGTGAAAATTTATCTTTTGTGACTCCTCTGTTGGTTGTTAAATTTGATTTGAGTCTTCAAACTCTAAGGGAACATTATTCGGTGTATACTCTCGTGGGTGAGTCTATTATTACCCGAAAAATGTATCGTGGTTGTCCTATCTCTATGTTGCATAAAGTGTTCCCCGGTGACCTTGTAGAACTTGAGATGTATGACTTTGATATTATTCTTGGGATGGATTGTTTGCATGCATCGTATGCCTCGATTAATTGTAGAACTAGGCAAGTTAAATTCCAAGTTCCTAATAAACCCTTGTTGGAGAGGAAGGGTAGTGATTTCGTGGTTAAGGGTCGGTTTATTTCCTACCTCAAAGCCCGGAAGATGATTTGTAAGGGGTGCATTTATCACATTGTGCGGGTTAGAGATGTGGAGGGTGAGTCACCTAAGCTTGAATCGGTTCTGGTGGTTAATGAGTTTCCCGATGTGTTTCTCGAGGATTTTCTCGGTATTCCTCCCGATAGAGAAGTGGATTTTGGTATAGATCTCTTTCTGGATACTCAACCTATTTCTATCTCTCCTTATCATATGGCCCTAGCAGAATTGAAGGAATTGAAAGATCAGTTGAAAATTTGTTAGAAAGGGGTTATATTAGGCTGAGCATATTACCTTAGGGTGCTCTGTGTTGTTTATGAGGAAGAAGGACGGGTCTCTCTGAATGAATATTGACTATTGATAATTAAACAAGGTGACCTTTAAGAATAGGTACCCGTTGCCTAGATAAATGATTTGTTCGACCAACTTCAAGGATTACTCATTTATCTAAAATAGACCTTCGTTTAGGTTACCACAAGTTGAAGGTGAGGGAGTGTGACATCCCCAAGATGTCCTTACAGACTCGTTATGGTCACTTTAAGTTTGTGGTGATGTCATTTGGGTTGACCAATGCTCTAGCGGTGTTTATGGATCTTACAAATTAGGTGTTCAAACCGTTTGTTGATCATTTTCTGGTGGTCTTCATTGATGATATCTTGATTTACTACCGAAGTAAGCAGAGAATATGAATCACTTAAGGTTGGTTCTTTAGACGTTGAGGGAGAAGTAATCATATACCAAGTTTAGCAAATGTGAGTTTTGGTTTGGAGAAGTTTCTTTCCTGGGTCATGTGGTGTCCGGTGATGGCATTAAGGTTGATCCTAAGAAAATTGAGGCGGTGAAGGATTGGCCTAGACCGTTGACGCCTTTGGAAATTCGAAGCTTTCTTGGTTTGGCTGGTTATTATAGGAGGTTTGTTGAAGGGTTTTCTTCTATAGCGTCCCCATTGACCAAGTTGACTCAGAAGAAGGCCAAATTTGTGTGGTCAAATGAATGTGAGAAAAGTTTCCAATCCTTGAAGGATCGACTTACATCGGCTCTGATTTTGACTTATCCAAATGGGTTAGAAGGGTTTGTGGTATATTGTGATGCATAATGTATTGGTTTGGGTTGTGTGCTTATGCAACATGGTAAGGTGATAGCTTATGTGTCTCGACAATTGAAGGTGCATGAGCAAATTTATCTGACCCATGATCTTGAGTTGGCGGCGGTGGTGTTTTCTTTGAAAATTTGGTGACATTATTTGTATGAGGTTCATGTGGATATCTTCACCGATCACAAGAGTTTGCAATATGTGTTTATCAAAAGAGACCTTAATTTGAGGCAAAGGAGATGGTTGGAACTTATCAAGGATTATTATATGAGTGTTCTTTATCATCCCGGCAAGGACAATGTTGTGGCGGATTCCCTTAGTAGACTCTCCATGAGAAGTGTATCACATGTGGGTTAAGGGAAAGAAGAGATAATGAAGGATTTTGTAACAACTCGAAAATTTTCGAAATCTACTTATGGTTGGCATTATATGATGTACTACAATCCATGTATGAGTTTTGGTGGCCACGGGTTGATTTTAAGTGGCCGAATGCAAATTGGGCTAGAAAGTGACCTAGAAGGACAGTTTGGACAGTCAACGTCAAACAGTCATAACTTTTTATGTGGGATGAACCATGTGATATACAATATATCACATTGAATATCATTGAGTTATCTTTGTAACACAATTGGTTTCACTCAATTTGGATATCGGATGAGGGCGATAAGGCCCAAACAGTGAGACTGTCTAAAATTCGGAAGCCATTGGAGATAGGCTCAGAAAAATGGCCAAGGACATTTGCACAGACCGTTAAACTTTGAAAGGTCCGTCTAGTGTCTCGTTTGATGTTCCAGTGAGCTTGGGGTGGCTTGGAACCACCCCTAAGACAAGTGTAGGTTAATGGGACCTTTAACGGGTCGTTTGACACTTAACGAGCCGTCCACTGTCCCGTGAAGTTGGAAAGTGGCTAGGCCAAGGCTTGGGAATGATTTTTGAGTGTAAGGGAGGTTATACGGTGCATGACACGGGCCGTCTCACCTTAGACGGTCCGTTTGGTTGCTCGTCAAATGTAACAGAAAGTCCTCCGAGATTTCGTGTGGAAAATTGGCAAAGTACAACTTGACCGCATGGTAAACGGACCGTGTGACGATTTTACAGCACTGTAGCAGCCATTTGGGTTCTGTGTTCAGTGAAAAGTTCCTATTTATTAATGGTATTTTCATGATTTAACATTTCCGTAAGCCCCCTTTTGGTCCCTTAAGGTATCCTAAACCCCTAAATCATCCCCCCAACCCTATTTCATCCATTCAAACTCTCGTACACTCTCTTTAGAAATTTCAAAATCCTCTTAGCCTCCATTGAAGCTAGCTTATAGAAATTGGGGAAGAAGATTGGTCTAAGCTTGATCTTAGTGACTTGTTACTTGAATTAAGGTATGTGGGACTTGAT
>JBCEWC010018582.1:0-11898 GCA_038996855.1 Solanum aculeatissimum
GTGCATATTATGTGCTAACCCATACTCTTTGTCTACATGTTCTAACCATGTAGGGATCGGTGATGACCTCTATCTCCCGTTGGACGACGAGTGATATCTTTGAAGTTATTTGCTTGTGGTGAGCCCTTTTGTTCAAGGGCCATAGCTACTTTCTATCTTCCTTGTATCATTTTATTTTCCTACTTTATAACTTAAGGGTGAGCCCGGATTATGTCGAGGCCCCTTCTATTTTTTGTAGAGGCTATGTTGGAAATGTTAAACTTTTGCATGTTGTATTATGTTTTGTCAAAATATTATGACTATTGAGATTTGATTATGGGAATGATGTTCCGATTATGCTTATGATTATGTATTGGGTTTGTGAATGTTGGGAATGTGCTTATGTGGAAAGTCCCCTAACTCGGTATGCCCCCATTGCTTAAGTCCTACTTACCCGCCCCTTAGAAATACTTGTTATGTGCTATGTGATCCATATTCATCTCATCCCCGGCAACATCCCCATATCTTAAGTCCAAAGCCCCGCTCTCCCTAGAAATATGTGCTATGTGTTTACTTTCCGCACTTCCAAACAGATGATGTGAGTAACGATGCGATGATGGATTGATCGAGGACTTTTGGGTTCTCCTTCACCATGTCAAATCTTTGCCCCACTTCTGGGAGTATTGAATAACAATTTACCTTAAAAAAGTTCATTTTATCATTAATGAAAATAACTTATTGTCATACAAACATTTATGACTTAACTTTTTATCACAAGTTTCAAACGTCTTTCTTTATTTTTAAAATTTTGTGTCAAGTCACATTACATCACATAAATTGAGATCGAGAAAATAGCATTTAGGAATCACGCCTTCAAAGAAGAAATAACGCGATCAACTGAATTTTTTGAATTCCTAATAATTTTATATTTATTTGTATATACGTACACACACAAGTATTAATGCATGTTACTACTATAGGTGTTTTAATAATAAAAATAAGAAGAAGAATAAGAATAGGAAACTTAAAATATTCATAATTTAAAAATGTGAGGAACTCCTTTATTTATAGTTTTATTTATAGTCAACAAAGAGTAGTATGAAAAGATGCTTATTGTGTCTAATTAGAAAAAGTACAATCCTTCAAAAAGGTCACAACCTTTAGAAAAGTAACAATTCTTGAGAAAAATTACAACTCTTTTGAATTTTACAATCCTTTAAAAAAGTTACAACTCTTTGAAAAATGACTATTCGAAAAAATCACAACTCTTCAAAAAAATGACAACCTTTCAATGCATGTGAAAAAGTGTCTACTTTTAATATAATATGAATAAATAAATTAAAATATCAAATATAAAATATATACTCTATATTGGGTGTTTTAAGTTGGGGTATTATAATAATTTAACATTCAAGTTTATGCTTTTTAAAATAGTTAATGTGTGTGTGTATATATATATATGGATGGATGGATGGATGGATAGATAATTTAAGGCCCGTATAAGTTCACATATTTTTTTTTTCAATAAGCAACTTTAATATATTACTTTATCATTTGTTTCAAATATTCATATGATATAATTGCGTCATTTACAATCAAACTTGGAAAAACCGAATTACAAGAAATTCTATGCATACAGAAAATAGAGAAGTGTGTTAGATTATGGATTAACACATTTCATGTTCGAGGAATATATAAAATATTTGATATCTTTGAAAAGAATTATCAATCTTCATATATTTTTGCAAGTGGTATTTATTTTCCACAGTTGTTATCTCCTATTTGCAATATTTGCACCAGAAGCGTTACATATGATAATATATACAAATCTTTGATCAACTCAAGTATAATTTATTTGTGGTTAGCTTAGTCGATAAATTGTGACTCATTTTATTATTGTCTTCAATAAGTAGAAATAGTTCTACTTATTTTGATGTTAATATTGAAAGTATTTATTAAAAAGTTAATTTCTAATTCCATAAAAATAAAAGAATTATGAAAGCAACTTTATTTCTAAAAGTAATACTAACAATTATTTTAATATTAAATTCTAAATTAAATTAAAAAATTGATATTGACGAAAACTTTGAATCTTATCCCCACAAAATAACCAATATACTTATTTTTCTTTTTCAGGTTGTTTTTTCCTTTATTTATTTTTTATGTTTTTCTTTCTCTATATTTCTCAACATAGTCCTTTTCTATTGACATTTTCTTTTGTTGTTCTTCTTTATTTTTTAACTCCTCATTTTTTTTATTTTGTAATTTAATATTCCTCAAATTTGAATATTAAAATATTTCTTCTTTAAAATTTTCTTTGTTAAATAGTTTATGATATTTGATATTAAGAAAATATCCTATGAAAAAATGAAAAACTAATAATTTTTAATATTTTGGTGAATACATTATCAAATTATTAATTTCTTCATAGCCAAACATTGTTTTCTCTTTAATTCACTAAATTTGATATTTTTTGTAAATTAAATAAAAAAAATAGAGATACATCATTTTTAAGACTATTTTAATAATTAAGATACGAACTTTAGTAATCGTCATATATATTATGTAACTTAATACCAAAAATATATTTACACACTAATCCTTAAAAGCATTTTTAGGAGCAAAAAATTAACTATTCAAACACATTTTTTTAAAATTAGTTCAAAATTTTCTTTCTAAAACATGTCCAAACAAGTTTTTGTTTGCCAAAAGTTAACTAATAGAAACTCTTCATTTTAAGACAATTACAAAAATGTCCTTATAGGTCCATAACAAAAGTAAGGATATAAATGGATTGAATATTACCTAGAACCATCTGTGCATACGAGTCTGGAGTTGATGATTCTCCTTTCACCATGTCTATTGGCTTTGACGTTGTTGGTCTCATGTTGAAAGACAAATATTTTTTATTAGTTGAGTCTAAGATTTAATCTACTTAATTGATCTGCTAGGTTATTATCTTTTCCTTTGATATATTCGAAGACAATATTTTCATAGGTTAAGATGGTGTCCATAAAATTAAGCCATCTTCGCCTACTACTTGTCTTTTTAGTTATTTTTTGATGAAATTTGACAATTGTTTTGCAGTCTGTTCTGACTAGTATTTCAACATTGTTCAAAATATATAATTTAAAACTATTTAACTCATACACTACTGCTAGGATTTTTGCGTCTATACTAGTCATGTTTTCTTAATCTTTATATTGTCCAATCTGGAATGCACAAAGTTTTTCTTTATTTTTATTACTATATTTACTCGGTCGGACTTTTAACACCACTCCCCATCCTGCAAAACTTTCATCTGTTTCTATGATTAAGTAGTCCGTTTTAAGAAGTATATTTAAATCGGAAATATTTTTAACCTTTTCTTTAATTTCTTGCACTAATCTAATATCTTCTATATTAAAATGTTTCTGTCATTTATTTCATGTCATAGCGTATAGTGGTCTAACTATTTTTTCAAATTCTTAAATGAAGTTTCTAGCATAATTTATGAGTCCTAGAAATTTTTGTAATTCCTTTGTGTTCTCTAATTTATCTAGAATTTTCAGAAATATTTAGCTATATGTGGATGTAGTTTAATTTTTCCGTCTCTTTTTTTTTTAATTAACTTGGGATCAGGGTCCAATTTTATTAATAATAATCCATATCTCAAATGAGGGCAGAAGCCCAATTACATTGGCCCATGGGTAAGGCGGTGACCCGCTTTTCCTTTGGGAATAAAAATCGTCCTAGGGCTACTTTCCTAATCCTTTCACTTTCCATCTTCCGCCGCTCATGCCTTTGTGTCGTTGTCCTCGGTTCCTCTTCCACCATTTCTGGGTGTCAAACTTCTTGCATGTTGAAATTATGGAGTGTTTCTTCAGCTGTCAAAGGTACCCTTATTTTTGTCTTTAACCCTGTTCTGCTCCTGACTTCTTTCCTTATCGCAGGTGTTGTACCAGTGGTATGATTGTAAACGAAGAGACAGACCTCCGCTGGTACCGATGACTCTAAGATCGTAAGTTGCTTTCTTTTTTCTGTTCCTTGCTTTCTTGGTGTGTTGTTGATTTCTTATTTCTTTTCCCCAGTGAGCCCCATGGAGAAGGAGTTGCTCAAGGGGTTACTAGATTGCCTTCTCACCGGTTCCATGATGCTGAATCTGGTCACGACTCTTCCTCCTTTTGCTGGCTTGACTTTTTTGAGGACTGAATAGTGTAGGAGTAGCATTTGGTAGTGGTGTGCTAGTATCTGTTGTTTTTTGTCCATATTTCATCCTTTTTTTTTTGTGTAAATATTGTCTACTGCCTGTTGCTGTAATAGCTGCTCCTTGATGTTAATCGTATAGCTAGGATCATGTATTTATCCATTTTTAGAAATCTCCTAGCTTGGATTGGAATCTGATTGAATGAATAGAATGCCAGTTTATGCTCCTCTGTTATGGCTATATTTGCTAGATAATATGCTAATTGGTTTCCTTCTCTGAATATGTGTATGATTTGCGTGTTTGTAGCTTCCATAAGTTCCATAATTTCCTCCACCATTTCAACTATCTCCCAAGGAATTTTCCATTTCCTGTTTAAGATGTTTCTTAGTGATAGGTTGTCTGTTTCTTCCAAAATGTTTACCCAGTGTTGGTTAGCACAAAATGCTAGGGCCTCCTTTATTGCCTTTGCTTCAGCAAACATATTTGTAGCTTCACCTTTGTAGCTTGCCTCCACATACATGTGATTACCCATTTCATTCCTTATGCAAAAAACGTATGAGCTCCTGCCTGAATTTCCCTTGCTTGCTCCGTCTGTGTTACACTTTATCCAACCCTGTGGGGGCAGTTCCCATTTCACAATTCTCGTTTCCAGTTCCATCCGGTATCTTTGCGTCATCTCAAAACAGTCTTCCCATTTTGTAGGCACATGACTCCATGCTGGAAAGTATATCCTGACAAGATGTTGTAGAGTCTTTAGGCTGTTCTTTTGCATTTTCCAAAAGCTAACTTCATTCCCATGTCTTATGGCATTCCTTCTTTTCTATAGTTCCCAGATTACAATTGCAGGAATTGCTATGAATAGCCTTCTTGCCCTTAGATTCTCAGTTTGTGTCCACCAGTTTTTTAGCACAGTGAGTAGGCTTGTAGACTGTATTTGAAAACCTGCACATGTGACAAACTGCTTCCATAGCCTTTGGGCCATAGGAGCTGTTAGGAAAAGGTGATTCAGTGTTTCTGCACACTCTAAGTTACAACACCCACATTTTGACACAATAGGGATACCCATACTCCTAAGCACATTATCAGTTGGGATCCTCCTCCTTATGACTCTCCATAGGAAAAATGAGATTTTGTGGGGCAGGGCCTTCACCCATACATTCCTTGTCCACTCCAAAGGTCTCCTCCTCCTCCTGAGTATATTGTAAGCTGACTTCACTGTAAATGTCCCTGTTGAGTTTTCAGTCCACCAGGGTTTATCATTACTTTCAGTACGTTTTATTTTAATATCCTGAACAATGAGGTTGCCCATCTCCTAAGGGAGTTTTTCCATTAGAGCATTTTCTTTCCATTCTTCATGTAGGATAAACTCCTTAACTTCCAATTCCTCCTCTGTAGCATCCTCTCCTGCTATATACCATTTTTCCGTCTCTTAGTATTACTCCTAAAATAATTATATGTGTTTTATATATATAGCTCTATTTTTGTTTTGTTAATTATTATACCATTTTCTATGAATAACCTAAACACCATTTGAAGGTGGCCTAGATGTTCTCTAATGTCTTTACTAAGCATAACCAAGACTCAAATGGTGGTCAGTAAAGACTCATCAAATTCGTTGATGACTGACACTTTGCCAAAAAGTGTAACCAATGAGAGAAAGTTACAGATACTCCCCGAAACACTAAGGGGCGAGTCATCTAAGAGAAAGGTAAGTAAAAGAAGAAAATGAAAGAAAGAAAAATGGAAAAACTAATCGAAAAAATATTGCAAAAATATTTATAAAATACTACGAATAAATAGGAGCCCGAGCCTCAAGACAAATATGAAGACACAAAGGAGGAAGATACCCATGCCAGTATAATTCAAATGAAGAAGTTCATGATAGAGATGACGATGATTCAAGAATGAGCTTTGATTCGATCGAATTGCACAATTTAGACACATAAGCAGATATTGCAGAAGATGAAAAAATAAGAAAAATGCCAAAAAGAGTATAATAATGACTATGTAAAGGGGACAACAAGTAGTGTGAGACAAAGAATATTGTGACAGCTATGTGGGGTGTAAAAAATCAGAAAAAGGAATCTAAGGTGACCATGTAGATATATATATATCATGGGACTATTTATTTTTTTGGTAAGGTATCATGGGACTATTACTCATAATATAATTACTTGATAGTAGACATGCATCTACCCTACGATAGTGAAGACTCAAAAAAGGAAAAGATTGAATGAGGTCATTATATTAGCATTAAGGAAGTCAATTACTCTGTGACTTGACTAGTCAAAACTTCTACATTTTCACTTTTTTTCTTATTAGTTAGAAAGCGTAATGATAATTAAGAGAATGAACTAGAAGCTACAACGAAATACTTATAGTGAGTAACGAATTGATAATTTTGCCAAGTTTCAAATAAAATAGTACGAATTGTTATAGCATAAATATATTGTATAGAACTCACTTTTGATCGATCTTATGATTTTTCATCCTCTACTTAATTATCTCATTACATCGACTATCGTGAACTTTATCTAGCTAAATACTTTTTCCTTATTCTTTCAGCCGAACACATGATTAGTTCAAGTAATTCGTATCACTTCATCTCTTTCACTCTTATAACCCTTTTATATCTAAATTTATAGCTTGCTCTTATATGTACGTTGTGTGTAATGTTAAAAATGGGAAGCACAATCACAAAAAGGAATAAAACGCTTAGCAAAGACCTTTTCTTGATTGATGTTTGGGTTTAATAATGTCATGACTCAAAATGGGGTCATGACTAAAATACCACTTAATTCCAAACCCAACAATAAAAGCATATAAGAGGGAGAAAATCCAAAAGATAAATAGTCACCATATAAAAATCATATCCCAGAACTTGGTTTCACGAGATTAAAGAGCATCTTATAACAAAACTAGTGAAATCAATACATCTTAGTCTTTGAGTAGAAATAAAGACTACACAACTAAGATAGAATCTAATAGCAACTCGAAGCCTTGAATCTCACCACTAGATCTGGATAATCAACTGCTCGAACGAATCAACTACCACGTGAAAATCCCTGGCTGGAATCTGTGGGGGGAGAAAGAAGTAGGGGTGAGTACACATAATATAAACCCAACAAGTTTAACCAACTAGGAATCAGAAATTGAATAAACTATGATCTAGGAATATTTCCACCCGCAACAGGAAAACTAATCCGGCATCGGTGTCACCAATTTATATAGAACGACGTGAATAAAATAAACATATAATCTCAAATAAGCCAATCCAAAATAACCACAAGTAGTATAATGAGATGGTATGCAATGCAAGGTGGTATCAAGACTGTCGCACAACCTGTCATATACACCCTAATCGAGCTAAGGCTCTATAGACTAAGGGGACCCATGGGGACGTCGCAAGCCAGATACCTCAATCACAACATATCAACTACCTTGCCACCTAGCTCGTGGCCAAGGACTCATGATAAGAATCAGAATGTATCAGCCATCTTGCCGCCTAACTCATGGTCAAGAGTTTTAAAAAAAGTTTCACAATTTCTCAAAATATCATGACATGTAGTATGAGGATGAATGCAATTAAGACACAATTATCTCCCTTTCTAAACATGTCATGTTCACAATATTTTCAATTTTAGGATTTGCATGCTCTCAAAGCAAACACATAAACAATTAAAACCCTCACACTAGCATCACAATAAGTATTTTCCACCCAACATATGATACGATCTCATTCCATAGATTATAACATATGAATATTCAATAACTCAATCCCAATCTCAAAGAGGGATAGCCAGATTTACCTCAATGCCATAACCGCCCTCGAACACTTCTACCGAATGGACAAATCTTGAATTCAATTTCTGAAATGAAAATTCTCTATCAAGAATAAAATATACACATCACAAGGAGTCTAATGGAACTCATATTACTATATTTCTAACCCAGATCCAAAACCTCACCTAAATCCATAACCAATTCCTAAATTTCAAGTCTCGGGTTAAGTCTTAATTCCTCCAAATAACATAAATTTAAGGAGATTCACATAATACAATACACCTAACATTTTATTACCTATTTCAATATATTATACTTGAATCATAATCTAATAATAGCGAACAATGTTTTAAATCGGGAACTTGAAATCTCACCATGCGAGAAAGGCACAACCGAACCCACTTACTCTTTTATATCCTAACTTAAATGACAATAAGATTATAAGTCATCATTAGGCTGCAATTTCTATGTTCTCTAAGTCCAAGAAACACTGCAAACAAACATATATACACTTACACATAATTAATTTGGGAAATCTCATAAATGTCTAACAATCACCGGCTAAGTGTATTAACTCTTAGATTTAGAACTTTATGATAAGCAAAAGTAAGTGGTACCATATCACTTAGTAGTATATTGAAAATATTTGTTCTTAATCAAATCTTACCTGTGGAGAATCTTCTGCAGTCCGTGTGTAGTCACTCAACTCAAGAATATCCAACCCTTTTTTTTACTTGATTCAATATTACATATATACTAAGTGGGATAGAATGTTAATTAAATTATCACTTTGGTCCACTAATTTAATTAATTATCTAAATTTGCCCATAACTAGATGATCGTAGTTATCGAATAGTATGAAATGCTCATTTAAAATTTATGAGAAGGATATTTTAAAAAAAGAAGAGCAATAATTTTCAAAATAACCCATCGGGTCATTACATCATCCACCACTAAAAATCATGTTCTTCCTCGAATATAAGGTAGAATAAAGTACCTTAAGCTTCAAAAAGATGAGGGTATTTAGCACGCATGTCGGACTTTGTCTTCCAAGTTGCCTCCTAAACAGGTTGATGTCGCCATTGAACCTTAACTGAAGAAATCTCTTTATTCCTGAGCCTACGAATTTGTCTATTTAAAATGGCTATTGGTTCTTCCTCATAATTCAAATTCGGAACCAACTCTACGACATCATAAGAAATATCATGAGTCTTGTCCAATATATATTTTTTAAGCATGTAGACATGGAATATTGGATGGACAGCTAACAATCTAGGTGGCAAAGCCAACTCGTAAGCCACCTCACCTACTCTCCTCAGAATCTCAAACGGGCAAATAAATCTCAGGCTAAGCTTGCCCTTCTTCCCGAACCTCATCACACCCTTCATGGGTGATATCTTCAACCACACATGATCACCTATCATAAAATCCAAGGGACAAACTCTTCTATTAGCATAGCTCTTCTGTCGACTCTGGGCTGTCAACAGTCGACTCTGGATCAGGCGCACTCGCTTCATAGAACCTTTGAGAAAATCAGTGTCCAAAGCATCAATGGCGACTGAGTCGAACCACTCAAGAGGAAACCAACACCTACACCCATACAATGCCTCAAATGGTGCCACCTGAATGTTGGAGTGATAATTGTTTTTATAAGCAAACTCCGCTAAGGGCAAGTGTTAGTCCCATCGGGCACCAAAATCAATCATGCAAGCTCTAAGCATGTCCTCTAATACCTGAATAGTCTGCTCAAACTGACCGTCGGTCTGAGGATGAAAGGCTAAACTCATGGTCCATGAGGCAGGCTGTGTGACCTCTCACGAGGTGTGGTAAAGTTTTTGGGGATGGCCTTCACCTTCAGATCAATTCTATGTATAAGGTTAATGTTCCAGGAATCGCGTCAACTTGATGGTAGGGTTCACGGGCCGTGTGAAGACTCAAGACTCGTAAACATGCCCGTGTGGTGTTGCCAACCAGCAGCCAAGACTCTAAGCCAAGAGAGGCTCCACGGACCACCTCACGATCTGTGTGAAGCCACACGGCTTATGTGGCTACCTGTTTGGTTGCGTGAGCAGAATTTTTCTAAGTATGGGACCTTTGTTGGAAAAGTTATTTCCAAATGTAGCTTTACGGGGGAGGCTCACGGATCTTGTGACCCCTCACGGTCTGTGTAGTTGATCGTGTGGGTGACGTTTCAAACTTTTACAGTCCGTTGCAAGGTTAATGTTTCATCTTCAAGTTCAGGCTCAGGGTAGGGCTCATGGACCGCGAGTCACTACATGGACCATGGAGTGACCTTCATAAGTGATGTTTCCTATTTTTCTTTCTTGTTTCATTAGTGATTTAATTATAATTTTTAACTAATCCTAAGGATGTTTTATCATTTTTAAGCCCTCCTAAACTCTTGATTTAACCCTTACACTCTCATTCTATTCAAATCATTTCACCACTTAAAATTCCATTAAAATTTCTCTCAAAGTTCCATTGAAGACTAAGCTTGGGAATCAAGGAAAGACTCCATTCTTCATCAATTCTTCTTGTTCTTCTTGAGTGATCAAGGTATGTGGGATTAATTCATGGTTCTCCTTTCAACCATGAAGACCCAAAATTCCTCTTCTTCAATTTTTATGAATTTCAAGCTCACTTTGCAAATGGGTCTTTTAAATTATGAATGATTTAATTAAATTAAAGTATGGGATGTATTTAATTGTTGGTTTTAAAGTGAATTAAGCCCTAATTTGTTGAATTCCATTGGATTTATAATGGTTCAAATATACATGCTGTCACGACCCGGTTAGGGGGCCTAGATGTGACATGGCGAAGCAGGACCCAAAGACCCTCGATCAAGCCATCATAGCATCATTACACAAATCATCAGTTCGGAAGCATGGAAACTAAACACATAGCACGTAAGTTCTAGGGGATTGGGGACTAGAGACTCAAGCTATGGGAATGATAATGGGAATGGGATAAGCATGCTTGCACATAACACATAGCAATAATCTCTAAGGACAAGGGGAAATAGGATTCCACTATGGGTGCACACCGGGATTATGGGACTTTCCACATAAGCACATAGTCGTTCAATTCCCCAACATTCATATCATAGGCATAATAAATGACACTTCTCATAATCAAGACAAACAAGCCAAGTTCCCATAAGCATAATAAGAGAGACATGATCATAAGCCAAGCCAAGTAGCATCATATAATATAACTCAAGGTTCAACATACAAGTCAAACGTACAAGAGTATAGATTTGTTCAACAATGCCTCTACATAGATGAGCGGGGCCTCGACAAGTTTGAGGCTCACCCTCAAGACATAATAGAATAGATAACATAACATAAAAGCTAGAATAGACGGTGGCTATTTTCCTTGAACAAAAGGGCTCACCACTAGTAAGTCTTCAAAAAGTGATCAAGCGTCGTCCAGTAGAATATTTATGTCACCCTCGGTCCCTAAATGGTTAGAACATGTAGACAAGAATATGGGTTAGCACAATAAAGTACTAAGTATGTGAGCATGCAATGCATATGACAAGGGAAGTATGACCAAGCAACATGTCAAGGGGACTATATATAAAAGGATTGCACGTAGCCAAAGAGTAGTATAACAATATACTATGCCATGATGTATGAGAATGCAAATCCTAGGTTCATATATAGCGGGGATTTAACCTCAATCGACAACATGGGTGAACCGAACGAGCCACTACCCGGATCCAGCCTACTTGCCAAGTAAAGCCCATGACACCCTTAAACAAGGGATAAACATGACATGAAATCCCTTTCAGAGATTTATATACCCATGGAGGCACATGGTTTGACGGATAGGCGGGGCCTCTAAGTACCCCATTTGGCCACCTACTCCCTTGGTGCTAAGTCTCATCCCATGAGAATACGTACATATACATATACATGCTTCATGTAAAACAAGAGACAACATTCTTT
>JBCEWC010018583.1:0-11898 GCA_038996855.1 Solanum aculeatissimum
ACTTCTCATTTTTGGAAGTCTTTTCAAAAGGAACTTGGTACTAAGGTCAAGTTGAGCACCGCATTTCATCCTCAAACTGATGGGCAAGACGAAAGGACGATTCAAACCTTGGAAGACATGTTGAGGGCTTGTGTGTTGGAATTCAAAGGAAATTGGGATGATCATCTAACTCTCATTGAGTTTCTACAACAATAGTTTCCATGCTAGCATTGGTATGGCTCCATTTGAAGCTTTGAATGGTAAGAGATGTAGATCTCTAGTTGGTTGGTTTCAAATAGGTGAGGCGACCTTGTTAAGCCCAGATTTGATTGTTGAGGCCACTGAAAAAGTGAAGTTGATTAGGGAGAGATTGAAGACGACTCAAAGTCGCCAAAAGTCTTATTCGAATGTTAGGAAGAGAGATCTCAAATTTTATATTGGTGATTGAGTGTATGTAAAAGTGTCTCCCATGAAAGGCATCATGCGTTTTAGAGAAAAGGGAAAGTTGAGCCCCCGATACGTTGGACCTTATGAGATTGTGGAGCGGGTTGGCAATGTGGCTTATAGATTGGATTTACCTTTGGACATGAGCTCCGTTCATCTGGTATTCCATGTGTCTATGTTGAAAAAGTTGGTTGGTGACCCTAAGGCAATTACACCTTTGAAGGGCATGACGGTTGAGGAGAATTTGACCTATGAAGAGGTGTCGGTTGAAATCTTGGATAGGCAAGTGAAGCGTCTTCGCAACAAGGAGGTAGTTTTGGTCAAGGTGCTTTGGAGGAACCAAGACATGGAGAGTGCAACGTGGGAAGCAGAGTTGGACCTGATGGAGCGATATCCCTATCACTTCTAATCTTCTCAAGCCTAAGGTACTAGGTTTTATCCTTTTTATGGTCCTAATTCATTACTTCTTGAGTTTCATGATATTGCATGCATTGAGCACGAAAAGGATTTAAATGATATTTTGACACAAGTTTTGAATGACTTTTGAAATGATGCATAACCCATTATGAGTTGTGGTGAAAAATGTCTCTTGTTTGATTGATGTCCTTAAGTCGTGGTTCTAGCCCATTCGAGGATGAATGTTCCCAAGAGGGAGATGATGTAACGGCCCAAAAATTTTTGAAATTCATAATGGTTGGTCAAGGTTAGTGTTTAATTTGTCATGGTTGAATTTTGGTAGTCATGGATGGTATTTAAGTGGCCAGATTCAAAGGAATTGTTTTGGTGGAAGGTTGTAAGGTCGGTTAGGCAGTGTGGACTTTGAAAAGTCATATCTCTTGATATGATATGAAATGTATGGGATATTATATATAAAATTGAATCTCTTTGAGTTATCTTCGCAACGCAACTAGTTTCACTCGATTCAGAGTTTGAATTTAGAAGTTATTGCATTTGCGGTGAGACTGCTCGTATTCGAAAGTATGCTGGAAAAAGGATTCGGAATGGAATCGAAGTGAAGGACCACGAACTATTTGGTGGTTCATGGTCCATGGTGTGTCCCATGGGTTGTTCCAGTGGGCTTCCTTGGAGTGTGGACCAAACCTCGGACCAAGTGGAACTCCACGAACCACTTCACGGTCTATGTGAGCCTTCACGGTCCGTGAAGGTCTCCCCATGAAGTGTTCCAGTGATCTTGTCAAGGCTTGAAGCTGGACTCCGGACCAAGTGATGCTCCACGGACCAGTACACAGTCCGTGAGACCTCCCGTGAGTTGATTCATAAAGTCCTCTGAGATTTAAAACTGAAGTCGAGACTAAGTGTGGTCTCACGGACAGGTTCACGGTCTGTAAACCTATACACGACCCCTGGATGGCCTTCCGTGAGGCACTATTTTGTGATCCTATCCATTTTATTAATGGTAAATTTCATAATTTAGTTTAATCCCATGCCCTTTTTAGCCTTTCTAAGTTTCCTAAACCCCCAAATCAAACCCTAATCCCCTTTAATTCATCCTAACACTTTTTAAACCTCACCAAAATTCTCTCAATCCTCTAGACCTCTATTGATGAAAGTTTGAAGAAATTTGGGGAAAGTCATCCTTCTTGTAAAATCATCCAATTCTCTTGGCTAATCTCAAGGTATGTGGGATTGATTCATGGATTCCCTTTCATCCATGCAGACCCAAGAATCCTTTTCTTTAAATTAAGAATTTAAGCTTTCTTTAATTATGGGTTTTTAAATTTTGATATATTCAATTGAATTGAGTTGTCGGCTGTAGAAATTAGGTGATTTAAAGTTGATTTAATTTGGATTCTATGGAATTTCATTTGAATTGATGAAGGTCAAATTATTCATGTCCCCTTACTCTTGAATTATGCATGGGTAGTGTTTAAATGATGATTTAAATGTTGATTTTTAATTTGAATCCCTTATGGAATACTCTGGATTTGAAATTAAAGTATGAAGTCTAGTACCCATGCTATTTTCATTATCACTCATGGCATTTGCATACATGATCATGAATTTATGAAGCTTTTGATGTGGGCTAAGTCCCAAATACGTTTATGACTACGATTTTGAACAAGCATGGGTTATGATAAGAATGTGATCACATAATGTCTATGATATGGCTCTTTGAGAAACTATGGGTGTTTACACCCTCATGTTTGATAAGTATGGAGCTACTCTTATGCACGAAAGTATGACAATGAAATGTATTTGACTCTTGTTAAGTATGCATGAAAGTAATGAAAGTGAATTTGGCTTTTAAGCCCAATTATGCATGGTTTGATGTTCAAGTGTCAAGTTTCCGTTTAAAAGTATGTATATGTATATGTATTCTTATGGGGATGTGAACTTAGCACCGAGGGATTGGAGTCGGGATGGGCTATCTCCACAGGGTCCATACTTTTTTCCGTCAAACTATGTGCCAACATAGGTTGCTACCAAAATGGGTGTTATTCCTGTAAGGTATGGCTTGATATGATATGATATGTTATGTTATGGAAATCCTTCTGAAATGATCGGGTCGTAAGGAAGGTGGCCATCACATCGAAATGACCGGGTCGTAAGGTGTGGTGTAGGTTACCTTTGGCAAGTAACCTTCTCGGATCCAATGGGAGGTCGCATTGGGCGAATTCATATTGTAGTTCACATAGATTAGAGATATCGTTATGGTTACATCCCCTCTATACTATAAGCATTATGGCACTTCATGCATCATGGTTATCATGGCATATTGGTATACTATTCTTCCTTATATTCTCTTTCTATGTATGTGCCCTTGTCATCTAGGTTGTTTATAGGTTCATATGCATGTGCATTTGCATGTCTGCATACTTGGTGCTTTATTGTGCTAACCCATACTCTTCGTCTACATACTCTAACAATGTAGGGACTGATGATGACCTCTATCTTCCGTTGGGCGACGAGTGATAATCCTTGAAGCTATTTGCCTGTGGTGAGCCCTTTTGTTCAAGGTCATTAGCTACTTTCTATCTTCCTTGTATCATTTTATTTTCCTTACTTTATGACTTGAGGGTGAGACCGGGTTATGTCGAGGCCTCATTCTACCTTACGTAGAGGCTATGTTGGACAAGTTAAACTCTTGCACATTGTATTATGTTTTGTTGAGATATTATGGCTATTGAGATTTGATTATGGGAATGATTTTCCAATTATGCTTATGATTATGTATTGGACTTGTAAATGTTGGGAATGTGCTTATGTGGAAAGTCCCCTAACCCAGTATGCCCCCATAGCTTGAGTCCTACTTACCCGCCCCTCAGAAATACTTGTTATGTGCTATGTAATCCATGTTTATCCCATTCCTGGCAATATCCCCCTTAGCTTGAGTCCAAAGCCCCGTTCTCCCTAGAAATATATGCTATGTGTTTATTTTTCCGCGCTTCCAAATCGATGATGTGAGTAATGATGCTATGATGGCTTGATCAAGGACTTTTGAGTTCTCCTTTGCCATGTCACATCTAGGCCCCACTTTCGGGTCATGACACTTTGTCATGACCTCAATCCGTCGTGATTGACGCTCATTCTAACCCTCAGATGGGAGAACTATTACAACAATCAAACTAAGCAAACTAATAAGAGATAGGCATTTAAAGATATGAAAGCAAGTTTAAATAACAATCAAAGTTGAGTTATCATAAACTCAAATAGAAGAATCTAAACTAATATAAAAAATTACTCCCCATAACTTAAAAGTCATTATACCAAAACTATATCTAACAGTTCAAAGCTTGGGGTGGCAACCCTATAAAAACCATAATAACAATTGTCTAAATATAGACTAAGAGACTAGTATAATACATGTTAGGCTAAAAGAGTTGGCTCACCCTTGAATTTTGGATCAACAACCTCCTAGCTGAGGTCCATCAACACCCACATGAAGATGTCATGTACTCAACAAAGAAAGAGCAAGTGCAATATCAGTATATATAACAAGGGTGTATTGATAGGAGTACGGGTTTATTCCAATAAGTAAAATATACATAGGTAACCACAACATATAAAACCACACACTTACAGAAAGAGCAACAATACATAGGTAACCATAACATATAAAATCACACATATACAGAAAGAGCAACAAATTACAGTTCATGTTCAATTTTTCAATTCCATAATGTCAATCTCAAAGTCAACTATGGTCCTTGTAATACACCATAAGCTAGAAAATCATACTAAGGAGGAAATAGCAAGAAAGTAAATTGGCGCAAGTTCCATGATCCATGATAACGACTCATAAATTGGTCTATGGGTCGTAGATAGGTGCTCATAAATGGCACCTATACTTGAAATATCTTTTTTTTTAATTTGATTGAACTACGAGAGAAAAGTATAAGTCATAAAAGGATCTTGATCCATAGATAATGATCGTGGATAGGGGTTAGTGATGAGAAAAAGTTGGGTGTCAGAACTTTATTTATGAATAAATAAAATAAGACCATAAAAGAAATTACAAGTCATAGTTGGGTTTCATGAAACACCTCAATACTTAGAAATTTTTTTGAAAAAATAAGGCAATCTATGAAATGGGTTTTACGACCCGTATAAAATTGTATAAGTCGTATAATGGATTCATAAATGGAATCTTGAAAGGTAAAAATTTGTCCAAGTGTGAGAGGTTTCTACGAGAGAGTTCTATGAATCATAGAAGACAAGACGGGCCCGTAGAACAAGTTCGTGGTTAAGATTCTTCAAGTACGATTTTTGGGCCAGAATCCATGAAAGGGTATATATAAGCCGTAGATAATCCTACGACTTGTAGATGGGTCTCGCAGACCCTATTTGGTAGTTTTTTAAATGAAGGATATTTTTTACTTTTCCTACCATTTTGATCCTTAAATTACACCATTTTGATTCTATAACTATTTAATAACCATTTCTACCCTCACAAATTCATCTCTCTCACACTCATATCTCTTGTACTCACAAAATCTCTCAAGATTTCTTTCTCCTCAAGCTTTCACTGAAGTCCAATTATGGTTTCAAGTTTCACTATCAAATTCTTCAATTTTCTCAAGCAATTCACTCAAGGTGTGTGGGTATTCATTCATGGGTCCCTTTCACCCATGGAGTTCAAAGAATTTTCAACTTTTCAATCAATTTCAATTATGAAATTTTATGGATTATGATGAATTCTCTTTCAATTGCATAAATTAAGTTCTATTTAATAATTTTTGAATCAATTATGCATAGGTCGCTATTAATTTCATGATTTTGATGAGGTACAACCAATTTCTCTATAATGCTTTCTAGGGTCTATGGATTTTATTATAGGTTCCTTTAATTATGATTTCAATTGATATTATTCTTCATGATTATGCATGATTTCATTGATTTACATATTTTAGAGTTGATTTGAGATGAACACATGCAAATTACCCTAGTTTTCAAGTGAAGTATGATCATGAATGAATAAGAACTTCACCCAAGTTTATGAAACCATGCAAGTTATGATTATAGAAGTCTCTTAAAGAATGAATGAAAAACGGCGAAAGAATTTTTTCACCTAATCATGGATTCTTGATGTGATAGGGACAATTCTCATATTGATTGAATCACCGAGATTTTAATGAACTACTCTAGTTATGATGATGATTTTAGTGACTCAAGTTATGTTATACTTTATTGATCGATGATTTACTATTACATTAGAATTTAACTTAGCATCAAGAAGGTTTGAGGTGGGGTTCTGTTTGAAAGACATAAGATCATCTTTCCAAGGAAATCCTAGTAGCAATCTCTTTTCTAAAACTACATGCCATCATAGATTTGTCTTATAGGTTTAGCTAGTGGATCCACATATAACTCATTGTTTATTGATTGTACAACCATGAAGTTTATCTTAGTAGAGTAGCCTCTCTCTTCTCGATTTGGTAAAATTACTCCTATCATTTACTACTTCTTAATCCATGTGTCAAGTCAATAGGGGCCAAGTAAAGTTGGACGGAGGGAGTAATTAATATGATCATTTAATAGCTGTCATTATTTTAGTTTAAGATTTATTTTATTTTTATTTTAAATTTTTTCATTTACACATTTTTTTAGTGTTTTATTAGTTTGAGAAAAGTAAATATTATTATGACTTCAAAATTTGATTCTATTATCATTATTAGTAATAACCTAATTCTATATTATTATTTATTAAAATTACACTAGCAGTGACTTTCCAAACCAACTCTAAAAGACAAATAATGTCAATCCTGTGGGTCGTTTGTTTTGTCGAAGTATAAAGATCCCGTCATCCCGTGAGTGATAAATTACTCCCTCCGTCCAACTTTACTTGGTCCCTATTGACTTGGCATACAGATTAAGAAGTAGTAAATGATAGGAGTAATTTTACCAAATCACCCTTTGAATATAATTAATACAATGCATTGAAAAATGTAATAGAAAAATAACTATAATTAATGATAAGGGTAAATTAGGAACTAAGTGTAAAATTATCTCTTAATTTCATAAACTGAACAAGTATTATTGGACATTCTAAAATAATATAGGGGTTAAGTAAAGATAGATAAAGAATTACATTCTTTAGGACTATTACGAGAAAGTCATAAATATGAGAGTGGAAAAAAGGGGAAAAAAAATTAAAAGAACATCAGTACTCCCCCGATTTCGTAACAAGTGTCACCTTTTTTCAGTGTCATCAATGAAAAGTCAACACAAAAATTAGCATGTTTTAACAATTCCGTATATCTTTATATTCTATTTCCATTTTTATTTGTCATATTATTTTGATATATTTAAAAAGATTTATTTAATTTATAAAATTAATAAATAATTTATTATTTTATATTTATGTTATCTGATTATTACATAATATTTATTTTTAATATTTAAATACTTGATATTTAATAAGGATAATTTCATAAAATTATTCTTATTATTTATTATTTCTTAATTTCTTTATGAAATTAATAGTAAACATTATTATTAAATAGAGAGAGTATATTCTCAATGGTGTTTTTTTAAGAAATATTATTTTTTATTAAAATAATACTTATTTTGACATTGATGGAATATATTACTCTCTTACATGAAAAAAATAGTATTCCATTATAGTTAAAATAATTAGATTTTTTTAAACCTCTCTTTTATTTTTACTAAAATGATTTACAGCGGTACAATATTTAATTATTTCAGATCATAAATTTTATTTTTAAAAAAATTATATATCAAGTAAAAAAAATATCAAATATAATAAATGAGAAAAATATTTATTTAAGTCTTGAAAAACAGTTCCAAGTTCCCAAGAAAGAAAGCCCGAGATCTCTCTCTGATCTCTGTTGCTGAATTAAGTTGTCATTGGCTTCAATACTTTTCACTCTCCTCGCCCTCCCCACCCGCACCCCCACCTCGCCCCATGTACCCAAATTCTGAACTTCCTTCAACTGCCGCCACCGCCACCGCCACCACCATCTTCTCTGCCGCTGTCCATTTTCCGATGATACTTGAATAAAAACTTAGTTACCCTCCATTTCTCTGTTTCAGTGGATACTCTCTTTGTTTTTTTAATCTTACACCTTTTCTTCTTTTCTGTTTTCACTTCTCTTTCTATAACCTTAGCTTACTCCAAAACAACTCTTTACAGAATATTCTAGTTTCATACTTGATATTGTCCTAACATCCAGATGGGGTTTTTTCCTTTTTCTCTACTAGTAGGATCTATGTGAAAATCTTGAATTTTCTGTTTGTATGAAATTTAATCTACAATTTATTGGTTGTTCGGATAAGCCACCTTTGTTCCTAAAATAAGAAAAGTATTCCCTGTTAGAAGAAGTGAGAGTGTTTCCTTTTTGGGGGACTTCAAGATAAAAATGGATCATAGTCGTTTTCAGCAGCAACCAATAACTTCTGGTTTAACCAGGTATCGATCTGCGCCAAGTTCTTATTTGTCTAGCCTCTTGAGTAGTACTACTCCTGTTAGTGGTGGGGGTTGTGGTTATGCAAGAGATGATTTTTCTCACTTGCAAAGTTCTAGTGGTTCAGCTACTGATATAGAGCAAGTTTTCGCTAGATTCGTAGCTAGTATTGGTAACTCCAACTCGGGGAATTTCCCTACAAATCAACAAATCCAGGGAAACCCCACGAGTAATATGAACGTGAGATCGGATGTTATGATTCCGAAACAAGACGTAACACAGTGCTTAGTGCGACAGAGGAGTAGTGATTACTCTCTGGTTTCACAGATGAATTCTCAAATCCAGAGCCAACAGTTTATTTCATCTGTGAAAAAGGAACCAGAGACTCTGCAACAGACTACTGATCATGCTTCAGCTTCACAAATGAATTACCAAACCCAACCTCAACAAATTGAAAAGTCAAGGGCAGCCACAGATAATTCATTTGTATTCATGAACTCGGCTCCTGGTAGTGGTAGTACTTCGAATCTTACCCGCTATAATAGTTCGCCTGCTGGATTCTTTGATCAAATCAATATAAAAAATGGTATGCATTATCTTTGTTATACAGTGTTGATAGAATTTCTAGTGCTGATGAAATTATTGAGTATGCCCATTTTAAGCTTCCACTAGCTTTATACTGTGGCTGTGTGATGAAACATCCATATATATGAGTATATGCTTGTGCTTTTAACTCATTTTAAGCTTATAGGTTCATAGTGTATAAATGTATATGAAGAAGAACATCATTAGTTGTTGCAGATAAATAAAGGATATTAGAAATTAATAGGTTGAGTTGCCATTTAGTTCTCGGTGTATTGATATTACTGATGGGAATTGAAAATTTTAGATAACCTTAAGGTACAAATAGGATTCTTGTTAGTATTAATATCCTGTAATTAATCTTCTTTTATAACACTAAAGGCATCGAGTCGAATAATTAATCAAGTGGTAGTGATGGAGATCTACTAAATTATTTTCTTGATAAGTGAGTTCTACTGAAATACCCTAAGGTAAAAGTAAGAGGGTCTCTTATGTTAATATATCTTTTTTTGCTTGAGTTTTAATTAAAAGTCAATTGTCATCTCAACTGTTAAATCTGACTTTAGAGTTCAAGTGTGTTGCTAAAATTCCAGCAATTGACAGAATATGGTGCTATGCGAGGCATAGGGAGTTACGGAATTGGTACTAATGCTGCTACAGAAACTTCTTTGTTGACTCCGAGAAATTTCAAGACTGAAGTGAGATTATCATCTGGGAAACCTCCTGCTTCTCCCAGGTTAATGGCTCCAATCTCTGAATTTAGAGATAAGGTCTTGGAAGAAAATAGCACGGGCAATGAACATAAAAACGAGGATAGTTGCATTACAGATTTCCCCATGCCTTCATGGGAAGATTCACACATTTTGTCTGACGATTTCCTCAAAACTGAAGACATTGAGATTGAGCCATTCTCTAATGAAGATGCATCCGAGAATCAGGTAATTTGTTATCTTTAGAGGAGTTGTATGTGTGATTAGTCATTGTCTTACACCTACGTGATTTTGATGATCAGAATAGTGAAGGGCTGGCTCGTCCGCCAATTCCTTTAGCTCATCATTTGAGTTTGCCCACAAGTACCATGGAAAAGCTCTTGCAAGATTCAGTACACTTGAATGTCAGAGCAAAGAGGGGTTGTGCCACTCACCCTCGTAGCATTGCAGAAAGGGTAAACATTTTAGCACTAAAAGCTCCAGTTCCTTCATTAAAATTCAGCTCATAAAAACTGTGACTTTTGGATTTGATAATTTGATAGCCTTTAATTACTAGATAAGGGGAGACTGGCGGGGTAGTGAGATAAGTACGGCTCTGCTTCTGGTTTTTGACATGCATAGGTCTTAATTAATAGGGATGCCAATGGTTCGGTTCAGCCGGTTATTTCAAGAAACTTAAAGACATGAATGCCCAATTTTGTTATTACTGTAGTGTGTATAACCAATATTAGACTTTCTGAAACTTTGTACTAAAATTAGTTTGATCCTTCTGATTTTTGACATGTATTGACATTAGCGGTAAGGTTTACGTACACTCTACTCTCTCCAGACCCTACTTAGTTCCCACTTAGTGGGATTTCACTAGGTATGTTGTTGTTGCATGGGTAGTATGTACTGATATAGTTGGGAATAATTTTAGGTGAGAAGAACTCGAATAAGCGACAGAATGAGGAAGCTGCAAGAGCTTGTTCCCAACATGGACAAGGTAGAATCGTAACTTAATAATTTCACCAAAATCAGGTACAAGTGGAAATACTAGTGTATTCATTTGGCTATTTGAATTTCATTGCAGCAAACAAACAACACAGCGGATATGTTGGATTTTGCAGTAGATTACATTAAAGAGCTGGAGAGACAAGTCAAGGTATATCCTACCCACAATGAGTGAAGCCACAGGATTTTAAAATCCCATCGAAGAAACTTTCTAATAACACTTGTTATTTCTTGCGTTCTTTGCAGATATTATCAGAAAGGCGTGCCAAATGTACGTGCATAAATAAGTAAAAAGCCAAAGATCAAAAGGTGAAGGTTGGATGAAAGGGGAATTGATAATATGATCATCTTACCAGAAGTGGATTCCCTTTTGACACTTGAAGAAGACAATGGGGTTGGCATTTTGGTGGGTAAACAAATATAGAAGCAAATTCATTTTAAATAATATACTATTTTATAAAAACGATGTCCGCATCAACTTGTAATTACTAGTCATTTTGCTCGTATGAATAATTATGTCCACCGCAACCTCAAATGTATATATGCTTTTGTCTATTTTACTTGGCTCTTTATTACCTCTAGACTAGATGTATAGCATGTTTGACATGTTGGAACTTGTGTCTTTTTAGGACTAATTTTTTCATTTATTTTTACTCGTCAAATATTTTTTTCGTCCATCTTTACTTGTTCCTTATTGATTTGACACATGGACTAAAAAGTAGTAAATGATAAAAATAATTTTATCAAATTATCTTTTAAATATAATAAATATAATGTTTTGAAAAATATAATAGGGACATGTTTATAATTAATGATAAGGATAAATTAAAAATAAAGTGTAAAATTAATTTTTAATTTTATAAGCTGGATAAGTATTATGAAATATTTTAAAATAAAATAGTAGACAAGGAAATATGGACGAAGGGAATATGACATCCTTTGAAGAGCAATAAATAGGATATGATATTACTATTTTACACTTTTGGGTATAATACATTCAAACGTATTGAAAAATGAGTAGTGAAGAATAAAGGTAAATTAAGAATTTATTATAAATTATTTTTTAATTTCATAAATTAAATGAGTAAAAGTGAATTTATTTTTAACATGGACAAATAAAGTGAGCTGAGGGAGTGGTATTGTAATGACCCGTTAGGTCATTTTGAGAATAAGTCCACACGTTTTCATAAAAGTCAATAATAAAATCATAGTAAATCTGTGCTAAATAAATACGCATTCCATGGTCATGTCCGAGCTCAAAAGCAAAAATTAATAAAACCTTTAATCCTGAATCCAAGGGTCTA